>KV743730.1:0-44525 GCA_000468175.2 Phytophthora cryptogea
TCCACGAATGCTGGGGGCACCAGGGGCGACTTGTTCCGGACCAACCATGCGAGAAAGCGGCAATAAGAGTTCTGATAGGTAGTTCTTGAGCGGGGGTTGACAGTGTTGTCTCGAATATCGCGAACTGTTTGTTCCAGCTTCTCCCAATCAGGGCCCTCCATTGCCGTAAGACAACAGGTCTAACAAGTTCTGCGCGAATTGCGATTTGCAATCCAAGCCACACAATCAAACAGGGGGGCAAAATCAAGACTTCGGAAAATGTCAGACAAGGAGTCTAACTCGTACCTAAATGAATGCCTCAATGTCAAACAAAATTTGGGGAATGGGAGTTTCGGCGAATGGTGAGTGTACCCCCATCAACGGACTGTACCCCCCATGGGGGTACACAAAAGCTCGAATTCGTACTTAGTGCGTATGAAAGGGGGGAAAGCCAAGCAAACGACGGACTGTATAGCGAGCGCGGAAGAACCAGCCGCAGCCAAGCGAGCGAGCAACCGATCGAGTGCGAGGCGGAGGCAACACCGTCGCCCTTCACAGACAGACACACAGACCTCTTCCTTCCCCCCACCCCCTTCGAGACACAATGGGTACGCTTAGTAGCCGTCACTGACATCGCCCCCCCCCCCTTCAATGCGGAATGGGTTACGTACCCTCCTCAGTGCGCACTTCCATTTTGTAACGTAACCCTGGTGTGTATCCCCGCAGAGGACGAAGTGTACCCCATGACGCTACTGACCGAGGAGCTCAAGAGCGACGAAGTGGAGACGCGCATCAAGGCCATGCGGCGTCTGCGCACCGTGGCGCAGGCGCTGGGCCCTGAGCGCACGCGCTCCGACCTGCTCCCGTTCCTGCGCGGTACGAACCTCAGATGGTTACATAACGTTAAGAACTGTTATTGCGATGGTTACTAACCTGTTATTAACACAGACGCGACTGAGGACGAGGACGAAGTGCTCGTGGCGCTGGCCGACGAACTCGGCGGCTTCGTGGACCTCGTGGGCGGACAGGAGCACGCCGCGGCCCTCGTGGAGCCTCTGGAGGTGCTTGCGGGCGTTGAGGAGACGGTGGTGCGCGACCGAGCCGTCGAGTCCCTGCAAAAGGTGGTGGCTGTGGTGCCCAACGCGGGGGACATCATGGTGCCGCTGGCCAAGCGACTGGCCGAGGGCGACTGGTTCACGTCGCGTGTTTCCGTGTGCTCGCTTTTTGCTGCAATCTACGCCAAGGTGGCGGACGCTGGACGCAAGAAGGAGCTGCGCGAGTACGTTATTTGAGAGGTTGGGCAGGACAGGAGACGTGTAAGGGGCTAACTGGTGGTGGTTGGTGTGGCGTGCAGCTTCTATCAGACCATGTGCAATGACGACACACCGATGGTGCGTCGCGCGGCGGCCTCAAACATTGGCAAGTTCGCTGCGGCGATGGAGAAGGAGCACATTTCCAGCCTGATCCTGCCGCTCTTCCGCGCGCTGACCGCAGACGACCAGGACAGCGTGCGACTGCTTGCCATTGAAAATTCGGCTGCGATTGCCGAGCTGCTCTCCCAGGACGAAAACTCGATGCACGTGCTCCCGATTGTGCGGTCGTCCGTCGAGGACCGCTCGTGGCGCGTGCGCTTTAGCATTGCCAAGGACTTCTTTCCGCTTTCGCGCGCCATGGGATCGCAGATCACTGAATCGGAGCTGCTGGGATGCTTCAGCAACCTTCTGCAGGTACGAGAGTGAAATGTGAACGACACTCAGGCGGATGGAAGTCGAGGCCGAACTGGATAGCTTATGCAATGCTGTGCTGGTGTTTATTTACAGGACGCTGAGGCTGAAGTGCGTGCTGCTGCTGCAAAGAACCTTTCGGGCTACATCTCCATTATCAAGAGTGAGCTGTTCACGAGCGAGATCCTCCCGCTGCTGTCGGCTCTGTCGCAAGACACGGCCCCTAACGTTCGTAGTACGTATTCTTGTTGTTGCATTTTGCTGACGAACACTTTGGCAACAATGTTCGCGTTACTAATGTATCTACCTGCCGCAGCTGCTGTCTCGATCGCGTGTATGGAGCTTGCTCCTAAGCTCGGTGAAACCACGTCCAAGTCGACGTTGGCGCCTCTCTTGCTGCTCTTCCTGCGCGATGAGGTTGTCGACGTGCGCCTGAACATTTTGAAGCGTATGGAACTTCTTGCTCAGTGGATGGCATCTTTCGAGTCGGTACTTCTGCCGGCTATCGCTGACCTGGCGCGCGACCTGCAGTGGCGTGTGCGTGAGGCCGTGATCCTGTCAATTCCTGCCCTGGCCGGCAGTCTTGGCAGTCAGTACTTTCAGGAGCACTTGTTGGAGATCTACGTTAGCTCGTTCACGGACATGGTGGGCGAGGTCCGCCTGAGCGCCACCAAGATCTTGCCTCAACTACTAGAGTCTCTGGGTAGCGACTACATCCTTCAGAACGTTATGCCGCGCCTGAACCAGATCTTCGACAAGTCCGTGATCTACCAGGAGCGCGTTAATGTGTTGCACGCGCTGAAGCAGATGGCCATCGAGAATGTGTCGGGCGACCTGTTGACCCTCATGATGACGCTGGCGATTCGCGGCGCCCACGATAAGATCCCCAACGTTAGATTCGTGGCCTCCATGACCTTAGAGCAGCTGTGTAAATTCGCCGATGCTGCTGTGGTCTCGACCCAAGTCCGGTACGTACAACTGCGAACATCGCGCTCTTGCTGTGCCAACTCTTGAAATTGACGTTACGAATTCTGTTTTTTGCAGACCCTGCCTGACGGAGCTGGTGAGCGACTCCGACACGGACGTCAAGTATTACTCGAGTATCGCGCTGGATGCAGTCCAGGGCTAGACAGTGTAGGAACGCGCTCTGTGGTTAGGATGCGCGGAGGCGATTGACCCTCCTCTCAATTCCTTTCTGGCTTCATCATGTGTGTTGAGCCCCCTCCAAGAGCGGTGACGCTCGACCCTCCCTTCGCCGGGACTCCTCTTTTCTGCGATTCGTGTTCTTGCTCTAGAGTTTAGGCTGTGTTGGGCGCTTGGCGGCAAGCAGCAGACAGGCATATAAAGCACCAACCCCACAGACAATGTTAACGAAAGCTGCTTGGCGTGGGCTACTACTGATCGTGTTGGTTTTGTCTTTTGCTGTAAAGCGCCTATATCACTCAAACAATCTACTTTCATCCTTGTGTTCGAAGCCGTTTAGCTTTGGTCTGCGCGTCCTCACTTGCGACTCTTTTCCGGGTTACAGTAAGAGTTGCATCGGATGGCCATCACCAACACTACTGCGCGCTCTTCTGCAGTTATCTATACACGGGGAAGGACGATGGTCTCGACGAAGTACTGGTGCCAGCGCGAGTCGTCCGTGATCTCCGGGTGGAAGGCCGTGACCAAGATGTGCTCCTTGCGTGCAGCGATAATGACGTCCACGGGGTCCGATCCGTCGGCGGGCTTGGCATTGGGCACGCGCGTGAGCACCTCGATCTTCTCACCCACAGAGATGATGGCGGGCGCGCGGATGAACACAGCGTTGTAGGGCTTCTCGTCAAAGCCCGGCGGGCCGTTCACCAGCATCTCGAAGCTGCGCACCTGCGCGCCGAAGAAGTTGCGCGAGACCTCGACGTCCAGGCCGCCGATGAGCGTCTGGCCGCCTTCCTCCGCGTGCTTGGCCTGCTGACTCAGCATGATCATGCCGGCGCACGTGCCCCAGATGGGGCGTCCGTCCGCCACCCACTTCTTGAGCGGCTCCACGAGTCCCCAGCGCACAGCCACCTTGCCGATTGTGGTGCTCTCACCGCCAGGAAGCACGAGCGCGTCCACGTTCTGCAGCTGCTCGGGCAGGCGAATGGCCACCGTTTTCACGATCACGAGTTGGCCGCTGGCCGTCGAGACGCGCAGACCCTCGAGCATGGCCATGTGCTCCTCGAACGCGCCTTGCAGCGCCAGTACCCCCACCGTCAAGTTCTTGCTCTCCGTTGTCATGGCTGCGTCGTGTGTGTTGAGGCCGTCAAGTTGATTAGTGGGCCGGCCCACTGCTGACGCACGTAACGTGTATCGATTCTAGCAGGTGGCCCGAATGGTGGTCCACAAGTCTGTTTCCAGAGTTACTAGTTTATACGAGACCTGTCTCCTCTGATATGGCTACTTCTCCATCGACTCTCACGAGCTTTCAGTTTTTATACAAGTTCCGCAATGGCGTCCGAGGCGCATCTCCGCGCGCAGTTCGAGGTGCGTCTGCGTCTCCCCTGTGCCTCCCCGCGCATTCCTGTCTAACCCCACACCCTTGCAGCTGCTCATGAAGGAGAACAAGCTGCTCAAGACGAGCGTGGAGAAGCTGGACCGCGAGAACCACGACCTCAAGCGCTCCGTGTACGAGCTCACCCTCAAGTATGCATACTCCCCCTACCCCTACCCCCTCTACTTGCATACGTTGAAGTTGCACTGACCATCACTCTGCCAGATTGGACTCGGCGCATGCGCCGTCCTCGTCCTCGCGAGCTGCCGCCGCCGAGCCCTTCGCCATCGCGGACCTGCTGGCCGCACCCGCCCCAAGCGCCGAAACGGCGGCCGAATCCTCGTTCCGTCGAGCTCACGGCGGCTCTGGGACGCTCCTGGGGGCCAAGGGGGACCTGTACGACGCAGAAGGGGACGGAGACGCCCGCGTACTCGTCCACAAGTCGACGCTGAGAGCTCATGGAGGAGCTGTGTACACGGCCAAGTTCTCTCCTTGTGGGCGGCTGCTGGCGTCCGGCGGCTTCGACTGCAAGGTCATGCTCTGGGACGTGACGACCAAGTTCAATCAGCCGCAGCTGGCGGCGCTCTCGAGGCACGCGCAGCTCGTGATCGACGTGAGCTGGGCGGAGGACAGCGCTACGCTCGTGTCGGGCAGCTACGACCACAGTGTGAAGCTCTGGGACGTGGAGAAGAGCCAGCTCGTGAACAGTAAGGAGGTGGACGGACTCGTGCAGTGTGTGGCGTTCAACATGTCAGGTACAGAGAGTTTTGGTTGGATGGTGATGGATGGTAGGGACTGAGGGGTGGGGTGTATTGGTGACGCAGATAACAACCAGTACTTCTTGGGCTCCAGCAAGGGCTGCCTGCATATGGCGGACGCGCGCTCGGAAGTGTGTCGCACGTGGACCAACGACGCGATGGTGAACGCGCTGCATGTTGCGCACGACGGCATGACGATCACCACGGGAGACAGCAAGGTCCGTTTGTGGAGGTAGTGCCAACTTCGAGATGTTTTGAACTGACGGTATTGCGTTTGCTTGTCCAGGGCATGCTGAAGACCTGGGATGTTCGAATGGATACGTGTCTTGAGGAGTTATCGGTCTTGAACGACCCAGCCCGCCATGCCATTTCGCACGTGCATGCATCGCCTGGCAGTGACGGCGGCGACGATGGACGTTTCCTCGGTGTAAACAGCTACGATAACGTCTTGCGTGTGTACGACCGACGGTCCAAACTCATCAGTTCTCGCAGTACAAGACGTGGACCTGGTGGCGGCGGTGATAGCGGGGATAATGACCAGCTGCAGCTGGTATGCTCGGTCTCGGGTCATAAAAACAAGAACTGGCCCATCAAGAGTTCATTCTTCCGTGGCGATGGCTACAAGTACAAGCTGGCGCTTCCACCCCGAGGACGACTTGGCGGCGGTCTGGGTGGCAGTTCTGGAGCTGGATCGCGCCGCAAGCTCACAGACGGCGATGGGGAAGATTTCCCAGACCCAAGCGGCGAGCGTGGGTCTATGGATTCGTCGCGCGAGACGCTGCTGCTTGCGACTGGAAGTGCCGATCGGCATATTTACCTCCACGAGGTGACGCCTTCTAAACGCGCTGCAGACGGGAGTGGAGGTAGCAATGCCTCCGGCAAGCACACACAAACCCTTGTACAGAAGATCGATGCGCACAACGACCGAGTGTACTGTGTGGACTTCCATCCAACAGAGCCCATCCTGGCCTCCGCCTCAGCTGACTGTTCCATCAAGATCTGGTTGCCACGCTCAGGTTCCAGCTCTGTCACTAGACTCGCTAAGTCTAAGAATTAAGCGAGCTAAGCAGAAGGTTGACTGGCGCAAGGCCATGTCTTCGGCAAGAACACGAGTTTATCGCCAACAATCGACCAAAAGCCGAGGAAAGAACAGAAAAATGTATTTTATTCGCAGCTTACGTGGCTAGCAAGACGCGTTTGCGACGACGCTTGTCATTGAGTTGAGCTTCAGCATCCTCTTGCTGCTTCACCTGGACCTTTCGGGAGGCACGGTCGATCCAAGAGCGTGCTTTCGACTGCCACGCAGATTCACGAGCACGAACAGCCCCACGGGCTTCTTTACGAAGTGCCAAGATGCGATGTTGAGCTAATGCCCGACGACTTGCCACAGCAGCTTCAGCCAGCACCAGCTTTCGTGCGAAGGCGTCTTCTTTTTGCTGAGTTTTGGTGCGCGCAGCTTCCTCCATGGCTTCGAGTTCGGCGCTACGGTCTTCCGCCATTTTCGCCAGGTACGTTCGGTGCTCGGCCACCAAGGCCGGCGCTAATTCTCCTGCTTCTCGTGCTTGGCGTTGGGCAGCAGCGAACTCAGTCTCTTTTTGCTTGTATGCCTCCAGAAGTTCGAGTTCGCGAGCAGCTACACGAGTCTTGCTATCCTCACGTTCTTTAGCAATCAGCTCGCCGAACGAACGCTCCTCAGCAGAATTGGTGGACCGCTTCTCTTCGACGAAGGCCTCGACATCACGCTCAGTAGCACGGACTTTTTGAGCCAAGTCCTCGTCAACGCGGGCTTGCTCCTCAGCGAGTTGTGCGCCGTCATCTCTCAGTGCCAGACCAGCTTCACGCAGCTCACGTCCAAAGAACCAGTCGTCGGCCTCCACGATTTGATCGTTGAGCGCTTGCAGTTTTTCACGCAGTTCTGCAGCTGCTTTACGCGCTGCGGCATCGCGAAGTTCTCGAGCTTCCCATACCCAACGAATTGCAAGAGCGCGAGCGGCTTCGTTCAATTCCAGTCTCCAGTGTTTCGACGGGTCTCTGCCTTCGTCGTCCGAATCAACATGGTCCTTCTTGCCTGCACGCCGTCGAGAGCGTTTGAGTTTGCGCGCGTATCGCTCCATCTCTTCATGAGCCTCAGGTCTTGGGAACGCTCCGCCTAGCCGCTTCCTGGCAGCCAACAACCATTTCGTGAGCACGCGGCCTTCAATTGAGCCCCGAGCTACGACAATGGGAGCAAATGGCACATCGCCACCGTCTTCGTCGCTGCCTTCATCACTTGAAAACTCGTCTGCGCGCAGCTTTCGCATTCCCGCGACGAGTTTGTTGGACCCTCGATTAGCCAAAGCTTGCTGTCTGGCAGTCAAACACACGTTGCAGAGCGTCAGGAAGGCCGCGTGCTTGCGGAAGTACGCTTTCCAGAGGTCCGAATCCATTTGTTGAGCACCGAGCTCACTTTCGAATCCGTCAATGAGCCGGTCTAACGTACGAGGGTCATGCTCTTTCGCTCCATCCTCCGATGTCAAGTCCACATGAAGTGTGTATCCTCCATCTTCTCGTTTGCCGCAGACTCCACATTCACTTTGACGGCTCGCAGCGATGATACCAGCTACAAGTTTGGCAAATGTTCGGCGCTTTCGAGCGCGTGCCAACCAGTAAAGAGCCAAGTCACGCGATGCGCCCTCCACTGGCACGTTGGACCAAGCTCTGCGCATTTTTTCCAGGTCGTCTTCAGAGTCTGAAGAAATGTCAGATCGATCCCCACGCAGTCGACGTCCTTCGCCCATGTTTACCAGTTCATGGTACAGATCGCGGATATACTCCGAGTTGGGTCGGTTGTCACCTGCAGGGCCGTTTGTCGACTGCAATGTACGCGGTGTGAAAAGCTCTGCAAGGTGCTGCAATACCCAAGGCCGATTGCGCTCTAGAAATCGATGTCGGAACCGCTCCGAGTTAAGCGCTTGCAATTCCAATCGCTCTCGCTCGAGTTCTCGTTGTCTACCGGCACCTAATGCAAGCTTGGCAGCGAGATCTTCGTCCAGTGTGCCATCGGCGAGCTTGCGCGGCTTCCACACCTTTAACTTGTCACCAAGACGGATACAGCTCAACTCAAGCGCCCGCATCAAGTAGTACACGACTCCGATGATGAGAAGAGTGATCGGGTCCCCGAAGAAACTGTAGCTGGCACGGAGACACACGGTGACTCCTAACATGCTCAGCAAAATACCAGCGGCGTACACGATCAGCAAGAAGTACAACTGCGACGAAAAGCAGAGCAAATCCAGGCTCTGACAACTTGGGTGAATGCTTTCGTCGGCCGTGGTATGAGCTAGAGGCCATCGAGTATCTCGCGTGGCAAAGCGATGTCTTTGGTACGCTGAGTACTCGTAAAGCTTCCATCCGTGCACGAGTTCCATCGTGTTGAGCTGCAACACACCCAGAACAAAGTTGCTGGGAATAATGAACACCGAGAAGAGCACGTAGTACAGCAGGTCTGTCTGTCTGACGCCATACAACGCGGGCATGCGAGTATCCTCGCTGAAGAAAGCTTGGAAAGCTAGCAATATCGGCGCGATGAAGAGCTCTGTGAACACCACGCTGTAGCCAGCCACTCCTTCAAGCACTGCTTCCACGCCTGCTGCTTGGTTGTCAATTTTTTCACACACTCGTGCCCACTCTGCTTCTTCCAGAGCCTTTTGCTCGCGTGTACGCCGCCGTCGCTTTTTCATTCTTCGTTGAAGCGAGAGCCTCCACTTCGGCCACAGCGCGCGCATACGACGAAGCAGAGGTGCTGTATACAGGTGCTCCATCATCACCAAAGTCAAGTTGACGAAGTAAAACATCGTGAACCCGATGAAATCGGCCGAACCCATGGCCATCATGCTTTCAGAAGCTGAAAGCACGACGGCGAAAGGCAACACGAGCAGTTTTTCGTGCAAGAAATGCTCCAGAACGAACTCGACCGCACCTCGCATGATCTTGAAGAGGATGAGGTAGCCGTAAATGTTTTCTGTAAACGACGGCGAGTACGAGAATTCCCAGAAGACCAGCAATGGAGCCATGAAGCACAACGTTGTGAGCAAGAAGCTTGCGCGCTTCCAAGCTCGCGGATCCCAGAACTCGTTTTCCTCCTCCTCGTCTTCTTTGTCGGCTTCGACTGAGAATGGATCTGCCGGCGTCGTAGTGGTCATCTCTTTGTACGCGTTGTCTTCGGGTTTCGAGTCCAATGTCTCTGGCACAAACAACTTTGATGCTTGGAGTAACATGTAGATGCCGATCACGATCAAACTCAGTCCTACTCGGCCACGCTTGTAATTCTGCACGCGTGTCTTGTCCAGAGAGATTTGGTCCAACCAGTTCCCTGCTGTGGCTTCAAACGATGCTGCATTTGGTGTTGTAAGTGGCGTTGTCGAAGCCAAGACGTGCCACCAAGTGTAAATAAGCAAGCATGCCACAAAGATTGGTACAGATCCTATCAAGATGCCGATCGGAGGTGGCGAGGCCACGTTTTTCAGCAAAAGCTTCATGCGGAACTTGGGCGGGCGCTTCATTTTCGTGAACAACCGATTGATGACCCAAAGCACGAACTGAAAACGCCATCACACAAGTTAGTTTCTACAATTGCAGGAAATCGTTCGCAAGCAGTGCGTACGCACCCCAAGAATCATGCTGGCCATGGCGACAAGTGCGAAGAAACCCAGATAGACATCCACCGTAAACTGGAAGAGGTTCATGAGCTCAAACCAGTTCAGCGGTTCCCAGGACACCTGCAACGTATACTCTTTTGATGCCAGTTGGTTGGTCGCCTTGCTGATGGTGCACGGTGAAATACCCTTCTTGGCCAAGGTAGCCAAAAGATCAGTAGATCGAGTTACAGCGCACAACTCGCCGAAGTTTACCTGAGCTTCAACCAGTCTCTTATGGCCGGGAGTGACCTGGTAATAGCTCAGATTGAGATATACCTCCTGCGGCACTGCCAAGGGCACTCCTGCATCCCCTCCAACTGAATGCAGCACAAAAATGATCAGTGACACAGATCAACACCAACAAGCATCATCAAGCTACAAACCTTTTACAGGAATGAGAGCGTCCGTGCCCAGATAACTCTCCAAAGTATCAGAACGACCCCATCCAGTTCCTGTAGCAGCATCTCCTTCCGCGACGAAGGCATCTGCTGCTGTTGGATCGCGCGTGATGTAAAATAATGTTGTGCCCGTGGGTGCTTCGTACCAACGCAGCTTCTCCGAGCCGCCCTCCAGATTTTCCTCAAACATACATGATAAACTCACACCTCGCTGAAATGTTTCAAATGTCGTGGTTGCTGCTGTTGATTCGGAGCTGGATGTCAGACTCGAAGCTGCGGATGATATCGATGAAATGAGTGACTGCGTCACCGCCACCTCAGCCGTGTACTCGATCATGCACCTGTCAGCGTTTGGTGTGAGTTTTTTCCTCCACGGATACTGATCCACTTCCACTGTTTGTTCGTAGCTGACCATGATACAGTCCGGATGATCCTCCAGCATTTTGAAGAGGAAGATGTTCGAGTCAAATCCACGGCAGGAGGAAAAGTAGGGCAAATACGGAAGAGCGAGGAACTCGGACCCATCTAGTTCTTGTGCCCACCATGAGTCCGAGCGCTGCATTGTCTCCAGTGGATCAGGAACGGAGTACAGCCCGAAGTAATCGCTCGGTGTGACCACCACAAAGTCTTCATCGGTGCTGCCATTGCTGCTTGCATTGGCATCAGTCACAGACACGAGCTCGCCTATGCTGTTTTGCTCCGTGTTGCGAATGAAACCACGTTTTCCTGGAAGTATGGGGTCACCGACGAAGATGTCAGACATGCGGTTGATTAGAACTGTACTTGCAACTTGCTGCTTGTATGTGAGAGTGCCAGCCACTCGCACATACTCCTCTGGCAAATTCAGTGGTAACATGAGATCGTCCATATCGGATTGCTGCAGTACAGCGAGGAAAGTGTTCTTGGACGGCGTTGACGGAGAATAATCAGCGCGGCCAGGTGTGAACACTGTCAGGTCAAAGCATTCTTGGGTAAAGCCTTCAGCAAAGTCGCGGACGTAAAGCCCGTGAACCAGCTCCACTGCTATCGTGATCTCCGATTCTTCGAGTGCTGCGATACTGAACTGCAGGTAGCCGTGCTTGTTGTCTGGGAATCCTCTGTCCTTGACTTGGCTGTTCTCGAAGTAGTACGGCATTGCTTGGCGTTCACACGAACAGCATCCCGCAATATTTGACGTCTCGTTGCTTCCGCTGTCTGCTGCACTTCTTGAAATTTCTGCAAGAGGAAGTGTCCGTCGTTCGCAAAAGAATGGCATGTTGTTGCAAATGATGGAGTCTCCATCGTACGTCTGCAGACACTTTTCGTACAACCGAGACGCCGTAGTGTTGTCGTTGTCGGGATACGAACACTCTGGAGGCTCGTTGGCAAGTTCACATTTGTACCGGGGAGGACAAGGCTTGCAGTCCTGGTACACCGAGATCTGGTAATGAGCTCCGTACGTGAAGTTGCGCTCTAGTTGTGTTGTGTTGATAGTGAGGACAGCCACTTCGTAAGGCTCCAGCATGATGCTTCCCAGTCCATGACCTGCTACACCCGTCAGATCCTGGAAATCCGTGCCATTTACCAAGCGATCGCTCGACAATGGAACGGGACTCACACGTTGCAGCACTTCATCGCCGGTCTTGATGCAGTGGTAAATGTTATCAGCACCTGGACTCGACGTTGTGCCATTTGGACACTTGAACATCTCCGAGCACGCACAAGCATCAAACCTCAGCAGATCGTCTTCACTCGTCTCGCTCGAACCGTTTACAAACCCAGCAATGCCGGGCGTTTCTTCACCGAAAGTCTCGATCAACTCGATCGCATGGTGCAAGTCGTACACGAACGGATCCACTGGGACACTTTGAGCCGCGTACTTCGTATCAACCAATGTGTGGAGTTCTGCATACGAACGTACCGAAGTCGTCTCAGTCCATCCGGTTTGGAAACTCACGCCAGTACCGTTCACTGTTACTAGAGGTGACAAGTCCAGTGGTTTTGAGCCGCGAGAGCCTGGGAATACGCACTGAATTGCCGAGTTGTGCACTTCCACCCATCCAAACCGTTTTCGATCGTACACTGTTGGCGTCGCAGTCGACGGAGTCACTGTACATTTCCACAGCTGGAAGACGCTACGCACAACTTTCGTTTGTGAAACGCAATCGCAGTCATTGCGACGAAATGCCAGCTCGACGGTTCTCCACTTGTGATCGCGTGCACACAAGCGATTGTGCTCTTCAGCACGATTCACCACGATCTGTTTGTCTTCATTGTTTGGGTCTGGCCTCAGTCGGAAAATCTCATTGAGATCGTCATCGATACCGTCGAAGCAGCGCATGTCGTGAGCCGAGACAGCTCGAATGTCACCTTCGCCAACGTATTTCGTGAAGTTGACGTACACGAACGGATTGCTGTCCTCGCTTGACAGTCGTCGACGCATAGCATCATCTGCAACTTCACCAAGCAGAGGATTCGCAGTACCCGTGGGGCAAAAGTAACCTGCTGGACACATGTAGCGCTCCTTCTGTGACTCGGCCGTTCCTGCTGCGCAATATTTGCCTGCTGGACAGAGTTCACGAAGCTGTCCGCGTGGAGCATCAAGCGTTAGATCTGGGGTTGTACCAGGGCCACAGACGTAACCAGCAGGACAGAGGTGCGAAAAAGCAGTATCGGCCGTCGTCGATGAATCGCATACGTAACCTTCCGGACACGGTTGTGCTTGCGCTACGACTTCATCTGTAGACTTGGCTTTCGACCATACGGAGGACGAGCAGATAATGTCAGCCTCGCAAGTACCGGGATACCATTGTTTCTTGTAAAAGAACCCCGGTGTGCAGTTGCGAGCAACGTCAAAAGCTCTTGAAATCGGGAGATCAATTGCTAACGAGCCCCTTGCGAACATGTTTGGAGCCGGGTACTGCCCTGTATCGCCGTATCCTTGATGAGGTACACCAGTTCCTGAGCTGATCTCGTAAAGAGGACCGTGGAAATCTGCAAAACGTTGGTACAAATCCGATCCTCGGGGCTGCGAGTTCTCATAGCAGCGTCCATTATCACGATCCGGAAGAAAGTGAGCCCCACGACCGAGTTCATCGATCCAAGGCTCCAACACGACACCGAAAAAATAGTTTGACCCTCGCTCAAGGCATTGTGCGAACGTAAGGTTGGCTGCTAACGGTGTGTACACGTATGGCAAATCGTCA
This sequence comes from Phytophthora cryptogea, assembly GCA_000468175.2. NCBI lineage: Eukaryota > Oomycota > Peronosporomycetes > Peronosporales > Peronosporaceae > Phytophthora > Phytophthora cryptogea. The sequence goes on from KV743730.1 coordinate 13,233, forward strand.
ACCGTACACGGATTCGAGATTCCGTCAATAGGACAAACCGTTCCAGGAGCACACTCGAGACACTCTTCAACCCCTCGGAGTTCCCAATTCTTCGACCACGTGCCTTGAGGACAAGCGAGACATGCCAATCCATCAGCTGATAAACTGCCACGATACGAACCAGGCGAACAAATTGTTGCAACCGCTGTGCCGTCATTTTCACAAGCTGTTCCTGGCGGACATGGTACACATTCGGTAGACTCAATTGTTGGAGCGTAATAACCTGGAGCACACTCAGCAGCGGACACAGTGCCCTCCAATTGAGCAAATGTGCCTTTGGATGTGGGAATGGGAGCCGCTGTCCCGCTCGGACACGAGAAACCAGGAGGACAAAGTCCGGAACCCTTGGCAGAGAACGAACCTAATTCACAGTAGAAACCCGCAGTACAATTCTGCGGATAACGATAGTCTCCAACACGAACCTCGTCCGCCACGACACCTTTGAGGCAGTACGTCCCAGGTTTGCACGGATAAGGACGAAGTCTCGTGTCATTCCGGAATCCATCGGAAGTTGCGGTGCCTTCGAGACAATAGAAACCCTTGGGACAAAGACTGTTTGGTGAAGACAGCGATTGTTTGCTACACACGTAGCCTGGTGGGCATAACGCTGGCATGACTCGACCGAATCCTGGACAAATAAACCCAACTGGACACGAAGTACAATTCGACTGAGACGTCATTCCGTTGAAAGAGCCTGGAGGACAAGACAATGGAGCAATGTGCCCTGTTTGAGGACAAAACGACCCCGCAGGACACGGAATTCGTGTACCGAACGGACAATAGAAACCCGCTGCACACTCCCCAAAACCTCTCGGGTTTGAACTGCCTTCAGGGCAGTACATTGATTCGAAACAGGGCTGCGCTGTCGAGAAGTTTTTCATGAGTAAATCGCTGGCTGCTGTGCCAGGATGACAATACGATCCAGCAGGACAGGCAACCGGTCTTCGGAGTGCAAAGTCAGTGGAGTCGTAGTCAAAGTAGGCATCCTCGACTCGCAAATTACCTGCATCTGCTAGCTTCACGCAGGAGTCATCCAGACAAAATCGACCGCGCATTGGACCATTGAAGGAAGAACCTGGTGACAGAGGAAGCTGTCGTAGCTCCATCCAGAACCGAGAAGGGCGAGAACTTAGCTGCAGACCGAAATCCTCCGTCTCGTTTCGCCAGCAACCACTTTTACGAGCCTGAACACTAGAAAGAGGGTCTTTGACTCGCTGACGACGCAGTGTCGTAGGTTTCTCAGCGGCCGATGAGGTTGCTACTAGCATTCCAGTGTGGCTTGGAGTTGGTGTACAAGTCGTAGCTGTTGTCGCTGTTCCTTCAAGACAGTAATGCCCTTCGGGACAAGGTTGATCGGCTTCTTCAATCCCAGTAACATCGCACACGTATCCTGCTGGACACAGGCGTGGCACGTGCATACCTGTGTGAGGACAATGGTAACCTATCGGACATCGAAGACACGCAGATTGACTCGTTTCGGGCTGGTACGTTCCCCGAGGACACAATGTGAAAACCGTATTGCCCACCCCCGGACAATACGTGCCTCGTGGACACGGAATTTTCCCGTTGGAGCCTTGCAGTTGTTTAGGACAGAAGAAGCCTGTCGGACACGCTCCAAGAAACTCAAAAACCTCGTGACTACTTGTAAAATCCTTCCCATTGTTGGACACCTCGAAGAGCGCGTGTCTTGGCTGAACCAGTTCATGAAATTTGTCCGAGCCACGTCTAGCATCGTCGTACATCATCGGGTGTGCAACCTCACACAACAAGAGTTTTGGTGTCACGAATGTCGCTGGGAAGGTCTGTACCCCGAGTCGACAAGTTAATGCGGTGGAGTTGATAAAGTTGCGTCCATAGGCGAAAATGGTGAGCGGTTCTGGGCTGTCAAATGCGCGATTCGGAGCGATAGTCTCAACATATTCATCTTCGTAGTAGAGGAAGTTGATTCCACTGAGAGAAAAGTCTTGCTGGTTGTTGGAAACTTCGAGAGACACCAAACGCGTGAGATACTGCGGATAATAGTGCGCATTCGGGAACAAGTACAAGCTCCCAACGTTCGGATCTGCCCACGTATTGCGAAATTCCGGCAGTGGTGCTTGTACTAGACCGCCGCTGTTCTTAGGAAGCGGTGGAGTTGTACACAACATTTTCGTTGGACTCAGATACACACCAGGAGTCAACAAATACCCAAATCGACAAGTCAGCAGCGACGAATTCACGAAACCTACGCCATCTACGTCAATTCTTGTACCTGCCGCATACGCAGGGCCAAATGTTGGGGAAATAGTCCGCATTCCTTGCTCAGCGTAGTAGAGAAATGGAACGGAAGTGTCTGTATAATCTTGTGCGTTGCGAGTCACTTGCAGAGTGAAAACACCAGCAATATGCGGAGGAGCCATACACAAAATCTCATCGTAGCTTTTCCAGGCAGCCACGACGACAATCTCGGCGAATTTACAGCGAATAGCATCCGTTTTCTTGAACGGGCCACCCGTGATTCGTACCGAAAAATTACCTATCACTGCTCCGAGAGACGGGAAAACCGAATGAATCTCCAAGTTGCTGTCGTACGTGAACACGCGTTTGCTTTTCGTGAACCCCGAGACAGGATCAAAATCTCCATACAATCCGTGGTTTGCGATTTCCATGTAAACGTCTCCTTCTTCTAATCCACTGGGAGATACACACGTGAATTGGGTAGAACTAATGAAAACTGCAGCGGCAGTGACGCGAGTTCCGAATCGACAACGGAGACTACTTGAGTTTTGGAAATTGATTCCCGTGATCAGAATCTCGGTTCCTCCATCCAGTGGTCCATGGTTCGGCTCTAAAGAATACACATCGGGTGCAGGGGTGTAGTGATATACCACACCACTGTTCGAGTAGTCCTGATCGTTTGAGGAGACTTCCACAGTCACTTTAGCACCATCCAGACCGTAACCTTTTTGAAGACGATGCACTGAAGATTGAACCGAAGACCCTGCGACTGCTGCTGCGTTCACTTTCAACAAATTCATATCGAGAAATGCTCGCAGGAAAGTGACGACCCACTCGTATTCCCAGTTTGCCACTACGCGTCCGAGTGATACGGTTGTTCCTTGTAAACCTTGTAGCAGCGAGAGTTCACGTGACATTGTCGCTGTGTCAACGTTGAACGGCATGCTAGAAGTTTTCTCTGGAGTACAATAATTCCCAAGCGTTAACTCGGTGCACGATTCCTTGGTACTAAGTATCGAAAACGACCCGGACAGAGGTGTCAATGTCGATGCATACACAGCCACATTTACGACAAGGTCAGACGGGTTACTGGAGCCTGTCAACTCGATGGTCAAAGGCAATGGAACTGTACGCGTGCCTTCACTTAAGAGAATTAACCATGTAAAGCCCACACCAACTGCCGAGGGATATCGTTCTACAGCGACAGCACCGAGACCGGAGATAGTATCCAACACAACTTTCAACTCTGCAGCTGTCATCGTTGATGAGCCGAGACTTGTACTGCGTTTTCCATTCCACACGACGTTAAAACTCAACGTTGGAGCTAGCAAAGCTCTGTAGATGGAGAGTTGTTGGATCTCACTATGACCTCCATTTCGGATTGACTGCACGTTGATGGTTGCTCCTGTGCCTGTCAATTTCTGCGTATCTGCAGACATTAAAGCTGATGTCGCTACGGACGCATCAAGCGACAAGAACGTCACATCCCACTGCACTACGTTTCCTTCTTGTGCTCGTGTCACGCTTACAGACGTGAGACTTGGTAGTTTTTGCAACTCGCTCTGTACTGTCGTCAAAGTTGCCGATTGTACATCTATGTCTGCAGTTTTCTTACCTCGGATGCCAATTTGGAAGGTGCCACCGAGTTTTCGAGTCTCCTGTTTGACCAAAGTCACTTGCATGGCCAAATTTGACCCCACGAGTGTGTCTTTGTACTTCACAGTGATCAGTTGACCAGGTTTTGGCATCCCCAATGGGAACGTAACTCGCCATGTCATTCCCCCTGAAGCACTTGGCCCTGAGCGAGACACTTTAACTCCGTCATCACACGGTACCGACTGAAGAAGCTGAATGGCTATTGCCATCTCTTCCAATGACACATTCCACTGCAATGCAGGAGTGCGAAACTCTCCGTAAGCAAGTGAAAAATTGCCACTGATAGGTTTTACACCTTCTTGAAGTGTTTGAGACTGCAGTTTAACTCCTTTTCCAGTCAGACCCTTGTCTACAATCTGGAGTTGCCCAACATTTCCAAGGTCTTTGGCAAATGTGACAGAAAAAATAATGCCAAAGTCTGGCGATAGTCGTGCTATGGTCACGCGAATACTCTCTCCAAGTCCGTTCATGAGCGATAGAGTGTTCTCTACTTCTGTGGCACTCGCACTCATTTCAATTTCGTTTGAAACTTGGGTACCCCATGCAAATGCAATTCGACCATTGATTTCATTTCCACGTTGACTCTCAGTGATGGTGACGATAGGAAACTCGCCTTGGAGATCGATATTTCGTTCTTGTAGCATGGGAACATTGCCTGCTGAACCAGAAAACGTTACTAGCCACGCTCCGCCACCATTTACGTCTCCAGCCATAGAACTCACAATGACATCGTCAATCAAAGTCAATGCATTCAGTGCCGCAGCTACTTGATCTACGGCAGCAGCGTAGCTTAGTGTCGAAGTCACTTCATCACCGAATGCCAAAGCAAAATTACCACTCAAACTTCGACCTGTACCAGCAACTACTTGTGTTACACTTTGAGTGCTCCCACAATCCAATTCGGGTAAGTCTCCAGCCCAGTCAATAAACGTGATAACCCAAGGACCACCAGTAGAGCCAGAAACATCAACTCGACCAAACTTTGAGCTGTCGAATGCTTCAAGAACATCAGTTGCAGGTGCGTCAAAGTTTATAGCACTTGATATAGTAGTGCCTAGTTTACACGTAAAACTTCCACTTGATAATGTAGTTGAGATCTGCTGCTGTTCTCCTTTCGCACCTGATGACCTGAGGGAAACAGTTAACTGCCCATTTCCAGCAGCTAAATTGTTTGTATCAGGAGTAATGGTTCGCACACGACCAGGAAAACCTGCAAAGCTAACCTTCCACTGGTACCCATTGTTCAGGAACGGACCTTCTCGTGAGACTGCCAGTATGTCTTTCGATGTAGTTACTGCTTTCAAAGCAGTCAAAACCTCAACGTCAGTTGCATCGTAGATAATAGGAAGTGTACGCTCTCCGTCAACGACAAGAACAAATGACCCTGAGAGTGGAGCTCCTAGTCCTTTCACACTTTCGGTAACAACCAAGAAGAAATCATCCGAGCCAGAGTCTCCAAGCGAGAGATTTCGGATTTCAAGCATTGGGACATCACCAACGCGCTGAAGGAATTCAATTGTCCAAGTGCAAGAGCCAACGGAACCTCTCGTGGACTTGGCGACATCCACACTGCCAACATTCTCAAGGGCTTCTAAAGCAGTTTTCATCTCCTCCTTCGTCGCGTACGAAGTGAGTGTCGATGTTTCATATCCCTCCAGTACCAGTCTGAAGGACCCTCCGATAAACGACGTTGCCCACATTTCGATGGACTGAACTTCGTGAACTGCTGAAGCAATGGAGCTGACAAATGTAAACTCTTCTCCTGAATACGCCTGCGAACTGACCCGAACTAATTGCACTTCTTGCACAACATCGCCAGATATTGTTAGAGTTTGAATTTCGGGTACGATAGTATCACCAGTGGTGACAATTTCTTGAACAGTAGGCTCCAAAGGTGACGAAGACACAGTGATGCGTTGAACTTCAGGAATTAAAGTCTTGGTTGTTAGTCGAATGCGTTGCACTTCATTGATTGGCTTCAACTTGGGGGCAGTGCATCTCGCTCTGGAAGTTGACAGCACCGTAGCCGTAGTCACTGCGTCTCCAAACCGACATGTGATCGTCTCAGCCCCAGCAGTAAAGTTTCCACCTACAACATCCACAAGCTGTCCTCCGCCGATATCACCGCTGACGGGATAGATACTGGAGATGTACAGGGGTTTTACATAGGCGAACGACAGATTAAACGCCGAATAGTCAACAGCATTATCTGAAATCTTGACTGCCACTTGCTTTGGAGAACTCGACGTGGGTGTTCTGCATCCAACGTGTGTTGTATTTGCATATTCTGCTGTCACCACCTGACTGCCAATTTTACAAGAGTACGTTGCATCCTCATCAAACAAAATGCCGGAAATATGGAGAAGTGTTCCTCCAGTAACCACACCATTCAATGGCGTCAAGAGAAGCGCGCTGGATAAATCAACGAAATACTCAAAATCAGCGGCGTAGACGTCGAAATCAATCGGAGTGGCGCCAATTGCCAATGCTATTGTCTTTGGCGTTGGAACGAGTGGTGAAATACACACAATCTCGCTCGAAGTCAACACGATTGTACCTAGAACAACTTCTGTACCAAATCTGCAGTAGACAATTTGGTATGGATACGGTGATGAGAGAGACAAACGCACAGGGGTTCCTCCGCTTGTAGGACCTCGTGTGGGTCTGGTCCATACAACCTCCAACGTTTTCAGATCCTTTACTACCAGAACTTCTTCAGTCAGTACTGGATTAAACGTGAACCGTTTGCCTGTTGGAATAAAGTCCACGCCATTATTCGAGACGTCAACTTTTGCAACAGCAGTCGCACTTTGATACCACAAATCTCCTGAAGAAGGAAGAACAGTCTTCAAAGACGGTGTAATGCAACCGAGGTATTCGTTGCTGTAAAATTGAGCTGGAACAGTAATTCGAGATGGTTTGGGTTGGCTTGGCAGATCAATCAGAAATGCACAGGAAAGAAGAGGCGAATTGATCACACCCGACATGTTAATTTTGAGTTCCATGCCGCCAGTACACGGTCCTTCACTTGGAAACAGTGAAATAAACTCGAGTGGTTCACTGTACTCGAAAACGGCTTGTGAATCCGACACAAAGTCTTCTCCTGGTGTAGCCAGATTGAATGCTTTTAGTTTCACGTAAACTTGCTGTGGTCGCTTTTGCGCTGGTATATGACACCAGGCCTTGTTGACGCTAATAAAAGTGGCTGGAGCTTCTCGCTCCCCTAGCAAACACACCAATTGTGGCCCAGCAACAAAGTTTTGACCCGTCAAAGTGATGTTGGTACCCCCTTCAACTGACCCTGACGACGGACTCACAGAAGTAACAACAGGAATGTCGAGAAACGCATATCCAAAGTCACCGTCAAGTGGGTTTTGCCCATTCACGAATACCTTCACAGAGACGCAAGGACTATTCAATCTCTCTGTCCACGTTTCCACTTCGGTTCCAGGCACAGCTAGCACATTTGCCTCCATAAGCGGGAGTTGACATACGTTGGCATGGTCGTAGGTGTGAGCTGCTGAGTCAAAGGTAAAATCCCACATTTGAATAATGTAGCGACGGTCTCCGATAGTTTGACTTTGCGAAGAGGTTTTCACCGAGCTCACCATAGCAGTTGTGCTCTTGAGCAAAGCGTCTAAAATGCCCTTCTCGCTTGATGCTGGTGGGATTTGTTCCGTTGTATTCCCCTTGAAGCTCAACGTCAAGAACCCGTGGTCAATTGCTGAGAGAATTCCATCCTGAATACGCGTCACCTTTGGTATCACATTTGACCCGAGGAGGTTCTGCGAGCCAAACGTCAGCAACTCCATTGATCCTTCGATAGAAGAAAACTCTACACTCCACGACAACGGTTTGTTCACGACGGCAGTCACGAGAACAGTTCGACCATTCAGCATAGCTTGCAACGCGTCTTGAATTTGCACTGGAGTGCTGCTTATCCCAATATCACCTGTAAACGTACCTCGGAAACCCAATCGAAATGATCCCGACAGCGTCGAACCTTGTTTCAGTGAGATCACCCGAGCTGTCGCACTTGTTCCTGTCAATGTCGAAGTTGCTACGTTGAGCAGCCCGTAACTCTTGAATGTTGTGCTGCTTGGAGAGAAGGTAATTGACCAACTATACCCTCCGTTGTTGCTTTTAGCTGATCTTGTCACCGCTGCCGTGCTCAAATCCGGAAGATTTTGAATTGCAGCCAGCAGTTCACTAGCGGTGGCATCGTATTTGATACTACTCGTGTATTGTCCCTTTCGACCAATTTGAAAAGTTCCGCCGAGTGGTGTGGACGTAGAAGTTCGAAGTTGAATCCAACCAGCCTTGACATCTTTTCGATACACACATGTGATCCCTGTTGCGTCAAAATAGAGGGGACGAACTGGTCCTGCGTCTGAAACAAACTCTACAATCCACCCGTAGCCATCTCCATACGAGTACGATGTCTGGTCCAGACGTTTGCGGTCAACTAAAACACTTTCATAAAACCCAGCAGTCTGAAGTAACGCCTTCATGTCATCTGCTGAAGCGCTGACACTGAGTGGCAACCAGGACGTGCCATCAATCGAAATGGAAAACGATCCTCCGATCGGTGCACTTCCGTACGCGTAAATCATCCAGATTTCTCCATATTCACGGGCTTTCACTTGTTTACTCGTGACTTTTAGAGCTGTTGACGTTGTAGTTTGTGATACTCTCACAGACCCCCACTTGTTTTCTTTGACAAACGTGATCTGCCACAGAGAACCTCCATTCGCCATTTGCTCCATTTGTTGTACCCGTAAATTTGCCGGCGGAACGAGCGCTTGCAAAGTAGTCAACAATTTTGTTTCGGATAGGGTACTGGCCGACAAGGCATCGGTCTTTTTCTGACAGTACGCGGTTGCCTTCGGGTCGTTCGCACCTGTGTAGGGAATATTCAACGGGATACTTGTACCTGTAAACGGAAGCAACAGATCAACCGTAAACACTGTCGATCCAATGCGAATGAGGTCTCCACGAGCCAAAACTGTTGTCAAGTCCACCGTTGTCGATACCAATTGCCAATTCCGCTCGACTCCAAACGTACCAGGTAAAAGTTGATCTACGTCTCCTAAAGCAAGTTGGAAGGAGCCACCCACGCAACAATCTAAAACGCCTTGTTGCGTCGTAAGAATGGAGCTCGTAACTTGGCCAGTTGTAACGAGGTTGGTCAAATCAACTTTTAAATCGGGGATATCTCCGCTATCGTAGAACGTGATGGTCCACGCGTAAACTCCAAAAGCTGCTGCGCCAACGATAGACCGAGACGCAGAAACTTTCCCTACACCAGGCAACTTTGAGACGATAGTTGTAAGCTCCGCTGCCGACGCATTCGATGCCACTACGACACTTTTACCCGATAGCTGAAGAGAGAAATTACCTGAAAGAGCTGTCAAGGATCCTTTCACTTTCTCGGTCACCGTAATGGAAGCGTCAGACTTTGTAGAAAGCAATGTAGTCTGCATCCCAGTCGCACTCAGCAATAACGGGTCCGCATGAACTTTTGGAGTGGAGAATGTGATCAACCAGGTCGAATAGGTACTTGACGCTCCAGTTCCAGTCGTCGCACTCACTGCTACAGTTCCAATTGATGGGAGTAAATTCAACGCGTTTTGCATCGCAGTCGCTGTGCAGCTGAACGGAAGCGCTGAAGTGGATTCGCTCCCGTAGGATAAAACAAATGTCCCTGATAACGTTCCTCCTCCAGGACTTAGCGTTTGAACCTGCTGAATTTCCGTCTCCGTTGCCTGTCTAAAGTGTTGAGAAGTAGCAAAAGGGTATTCGCCTTTAGTGTTAGTTGCATACAACAAGAGAAGAGCTGTAGGCGTCGAAGAAATGAACGTGACATCCCATGTAGATCCACCTGTGAAGTCTGCAAAAGCTAGAGATATATCCAGCGTTTGAGACGATAGCGTCGACAATCCGGTTAGTGCAGACTTAATTTGTGCAACTGAAGAACCGACAGCAACGGAAGCTGGTGCAGATCCCTGGTAGCTTAGCCCAAATGATCCACTTAAGAGCCTCATTCGACCCTTTTGAACCTCTGTAATGCCCAGTTTCGGTTGAGTACTCCCTACTGGCGAGAGGTTTGCAACTTTCAGGGCTGGTAAATCACCTGCTTGAAATGGAAAAGTTACCATCCATGTTCTGCCACCTTCCGTGTTGGGGTCAATCAAAGTAACGTTGACAAGATCCATCGTAGACAATTGCTGCAGTGCGTTCTTCATGATGCTAGCACTCGCATCGAACGCTATATCGTCTGTTGTACTTCCTTGGTACGACAACTTGAATGTGCCACCAGTGAGTACTGGAGCAGAGGACAACGTAACATTCTGAACTTCGCAGATAACACCTTTTCTCGTTTCAACAAAACCTGGGGTGAGACTCGCTCCATTGTTGACCAAATTGGACAGCACTCCCAGCGATCCGATATCTCCAGCAGCGTAGAAAGTGACGTCCCATCGGAATCCACTCAGAGTCGACTGAGTGATCGCTGTACGAGTTACCAAAACGGGTCCTCCCTTGTACACGCTCTCAATCGCCTTAGACACTTCAGCAGCAGAAGCCTTTGGGACCAACAGATCGGATGACTTTGAATCAAATGCTACACGAAATACCCCATCTAGCGTGTTATCCCCAACAACGGACAGTGACTGAATTTCCCACATATTTCCTCGCTGAGAGATCGAAATTCGCTGCACTTCAGGAACTTTTTGCAGCAAGAATTGGATCTGTTGCATTTCAGGTGTATTCCGTATAGGTTTCGTGACAACATTGACTTTGGGAGATGTACCAGTCATTCCTGTATTGGAAACAGCGATAGGATACATTGGAGCGACCCCTGTAGGATAATCGACCACCCACGTTCGTTCTCCTGAAAGCCCAACCCCAACAAGTGAGCAAGATTGCCCACCGATGGTTGATAACATTGTTGCACAATCGGCAGTAGTCGAAATAGTGTTAAGCTGGCCGGTCGACTGCTTCGTGATTTGGAAAGACCCTTGAAGAGGTTTTCCATCTGAAATACTAGTGACTAAAACATCCAACCCAGCTGAAAGTGTACTTTGCGCGTCTCCAAACAACCCCTGAAGCTGCGAGGATCGATAATCTGCTACAAGTAGAGCTAAATCTCCGTTTATGGGTGGGAATACAACGTCAAAACTGCGGACAGACCCGGTGTCCACAATTTCAGTCACAAGTGCTACCGATACAGCGTTCAAGTCCTCGAGTGCTGTCTTCAATTCGTATGGTGAAGCGTTCCAAGCGATTAATGCTGTTGTTTCTGATCCAAGTTTTAGGGCAAAATACCCGTTCGGTGGTGGTGTAGTTCCTTTCGATTTGGAAGCAACGTATCCCTCCCCACCACTGACATCGACACTTATCTCTAGCAACGGAATTGGTTGTGTATCAGCTTCGAATCGAACTCCCCATTCGTAAATTGTATCACCTGCAACCAGCTTTGAAGTGTACGAGACTGTCACATCTTTAAGTGTTGGTAGTGTCTTCAACGCAGAGGCCATTCCAATTGCGTCAACATGCAGATCAACATCCACTGATGCTCCTTTGTAGGAAAGAGGAAAACTACCAGTAACAGAATTCAGATTGGCACCAAACACTCCGACAGTTTGAACCTCGTACACCGTTCCAGGGCGTGCTCGAGAGAACTTTACGGTCGCTGATGTACCTTGCAAACTATTTGAGTTAAGAGAAAGCATGGGCTGTTGTCCAATGTCAGAAACAAACGTGATAAACCACGTATAATCCATGATAGTATTGCTAGTTGGGCCACTGCGTGTGACTTGAAAGGTGTGACTCCCCAGCGTACCATCATACAGGATTTTCGTGAGTGAAGTCGCTCCTTCATTAAACAATATTGGTCCAGTTGTAAATCCAAGAACACGAAGCGTAAAAGTCCCAGACAGAGCGCTACTAGCGCCAGTGCTCACAATTTGAACTTCTGGCAGTTGTGGCGAATTCTTGAGCACAATCCGCTGAATTTCAGGAGTATAGTCCACAGAAGTACTTACGACGACTTGTGTATGATCCAAAGCTGTTGGATGCTCCACTCGAAGCTCCTGAACTTCACCTGAAGTTCCCCAACTTTTGGTTGTCAAAACTTGAACCTCAGGCCCCTCATTGGGAACATCAATACTCACCAATTGGATTTCATTTCGCGGTGCTCGTGATCGCATCGACACTCGATGGACTTCGCTTCTGGATTTCCTAAGAGGTGCTAGACACTCAATTCTCTGAGATGAACGGAGCACAGCCGGTGTCCTCGTTTCGCCAAATGCGCACTCCATCGATACGTTTGGAATGAAACCCGCTCCGAACACCGACACCACGTTACCTCCTGCTGGAGGACCATACTTGGGGCTTAGAGCCAAGACTTCAGCTTGGTGTTCAACCACAAATTGGGCACCAGATTCACTAAAGTCGCGCTCGTTTGTCGACACTTCAGCAACCATTTTTCCAGTAGGAAGTATTGGAGTCCGACACGTGACACCATCGGTGAGAGGGTCGCTCTGCTCAGCTTGAACTACCACATCCCCAAACTTGCACCATGTTGTAGTAGAAAATCGTGTTCCTGTCGTTTCGAGAAAGACAAGAGGCTGTTGACCCCTGAAAACTACAGATGGGGTGACTGTTACCACGTGAGGCATCGCCACATACGAGAAAAATACTTTAGAATCCTCAACAACCGAATTTGTTGGTGCTGTCAGAGCATCAAACTTGAGTATCGTCATGTGAACGACCTGTTCAGTTTCATCAATATATGCAGGTGAAAAGCATTCGGCTTGTAGGGAATTTTTCACGTGAGCCTCAACTATGGACACTCCAAAGCCACAATACAATGTTTCGGAGGTGTCAAATCCCTCTCCTTGGACGTCAACTAATGTACCACCTCGGAACGGTCCTGAGGTCGGATAGATCGAATGGATCACAGGAATATCTTCATACACAAATCGTAAAGACTCGGATGCGTAGAAAACCCCGTCAATCGAAACTGATACCTGTACACTTCCTGCGTAGGAAGATGCTGGAAGTTGACATTCAAGCCACTCATCTCCAAGATTCGTAGCAAGTACGACGTGTGTTTCACCGACATGGCATTTCATATTCTGATAATTCGAAGAGATATACTTACCACGAATTTTCACGGTAATAGGTCGACGAGTAACACCCTTGGACGGCTCCATACGCAATAACTCAATTGGCGGTTGGACGAGAAGTTGTAGTTCACTATTTGAAAAGTCTTGTCCATTGTTGGAGACTTCGACACTTAGTGAAGTATGAGGTTGCCATGTTCCGCTTGGCAATTCATGTAGTAAACAGTCGACGATGCTATTGGAAACGAATAGTCCAGCAACTTGGACACCTCCAATTGAACATGACAGCAGAGATGTATCTAGGAAACTGGTTCCAATGAGTCGTAGCGCAGTTGAGTTGTTGGCTCTGATCATTGAAGGGGACAGCTTTAATATGGTTGGAGCATTGTGGTAGTAAAATGCAATCCCCTTTCTGGATGTATACTGCAGTTCGGCATCGGCCAGTCGAGCCACAAAGAATGGCACGGAACCAACGTTGGGCTGATTGGGCGTCGTGCATTCGGCTAGACTTGCATTTATCACCTCAAGAGGTGATTTCCTGGTGCCGAAGATGCAAACAAAATCTGTTTCGTTCGTGCTACCACGAAAATTGGCTCCAACAACCTGCACTTTCGTTCCCCCTCCTACAACACCTAAAGTAGGTACGATGTCGTACACCACAATCTTCTCCTGATAGTGAACCTTAAGTCCATCATTAACGAAATTATCGCCATTAAGCGCTACGTAGACACTGTAAATTCCAGCCTCGAGATACGGCGCAGGACACGCGATTTGAGAACTTGAAATCCACTGTACAGCAGTTGTTTTGCCTTCGTCACCAATTCGACAGGTCATTGTCTCTTTTACTGTCTCCGTAAAACCAGTTCCTTGTATAAGGAGCGTAACATTCGTCTCAGTAGCGAGTACACTCACTTGAGAAGGGTAAACAGAGTGAAGAACGGCTCGCGGATGAACGTAAAAAGTCAAACTTTCACTGTAATCGACTCCGTTTGCTGTGACCGCGATACTTATCACCCCATCTTGAAGGTTTTCAGGCACTTCGGCCGTAGTAATTGACTCAGACACATAGCTAGAAGCTACATATCTAGCGTTGAGATCAATACCAAATCGCACTGCCATGCCTTGATGAAATCCTGATCCGGAGAGGGTTAGCACAGTCCCTTCAGCTGCAGAGCCACTCGATGGAGATATCGCCGTCAACTTTGGGAATACAGAGTACACAAACTCGAAATTAATTTGTTCTCCTCCGTCAAACCGGTCCTCAAAATCAGGCGATCTCCAATAGAACGAGATCGGGACAATTGCTGGTTCATTTACCGCTGGCGAGATACATGTTATGTTGTTTTCACTAACTATCAGTGCCCGTGCGTCTTGATCTCCAAACGAACAAAATAGCAGTACGTTGTCATCTTTCAGTTGTTCAATATTCGCCAACGTAAGTTGAACAAGAGTTCCTCCTTCTACTGGACCTGTTGTAGGATCCATGGCTGTGATAAAAGCTCTTGGTTCGTACTCCAACGGCATGTCAAAGAAGATAAAATCATATCCATTGTTGCTTACTCCAATAGACGTACTCGAAAGCCGAGAGAGTCCAATTGGGCACTTTAGCATTGTGGAATTGATAAATATTGCCGGTACAGGCGGGGATTGGGAGCCAAAGTTGCATGATAAGTCGCTCACGTTGAGGAAATTGGAGCCGGTTACAGTTACCACAGCATTTCCATCTTCAGGAAAACCTTTAATTGACACATTAGAAACCTGAATAGGAGCATCATAAGCAAACTCAACCGAGTTGGACAAAATGCTGGTACCGATGGCTACCTGCATCGAAGCAAGTGACGCATTTTGTTGGTTTTCTGATTGAGGAGTCGTGCACGTGAGTTCCCCCTCGTTAATCGCATTTGGAATTACCGTGATATTGTCAAATACGCAACGAATCTCAGCGTCATCCAAGTTTTCTCCATGCAAAGTCACTAAAGTTCCTCCTGTGGCTGGACCATGAGCAGGATCAATCGAAACAATGGAGGGTTCAGCTACAAATTCCAGAGAGACGTCGGACATGAATCGTTGTTTTTGACTCGTTTGAATTCCAACCTCCGCTTTACCTGGTGTCCAGATTGGCGTGTAGCACATTAGCTCGGTACTTGATAAATTGTACGCTGGTCGCCTCTGAATACCAGTTGGCCGGACGAAAACACAATCAATTGACGAATTCACGTGCGTAGATTCGGGGGATAACTGGATGTGCAATTTGGCTCCACCATACACAGACACTCGCTGTGGGAATACTTTGAGGATGTCGACGTAGTCGTAGTAATAAAGAGTCTGAAGACTATGCGTGTAATCGACACCGTTCAAAGTGACTTCAAGCGATACGTATCCAGTGGATTTGTAAGGAGGAGCAACACAAGAAATGGTAGTTGAGGAGATGAACTTTGCGTCTTCCACTATCGTATCACCAAATTGACACTGCAACGAACTTGTAAACGCAAAGTTTTGACCGGATATGAGTACCAGCTCCCCTCCACTAGTTTTCAAGGTTTTTGGATGAACCGATGTGATTGTAGGCGGGGCGTAGTAAGTAAACCACAAGGGAACTTCATCTCCAATTGACACACCGAGAGCTGAAATCGAGAATTTCATTCTCTTGGGAATTTCTGAAGCTGGGGTCGTACAGGATAAAACCGATGAATTTATCGGCACTGCCACCCCAACAATTTCATCAAAGAGACAGTGATAAGTTAGTGTCTCATCAACTATTCCTCGCACCAAGACCCGCGTTTCACCCAAAGTACTACCAGACGTTGGATAGATGCTCGTAAACTCCAGTGAATCATAGTAAGTAAATTCTGCAGTAGCTGACCCAACAAAAGTGTCTCCGTCCATACTAACCTCCACCCCAAATGATTGTCTTGCTGGTGCTTCCAATGCCTTGGGAAGTACCGGTGTCTTACAACGAATTTCTGTACGATTTACATAGGCAGCTGGGGCTACATTCTCCCCAAAACGACACATCAAAACCATCGACGGCTCGAATCCTGATCCACTTACGCGAATTTCAGTTTGTTGGTTCCTAAGTCCCGATCTTGGTTCAACAGATATGACCGACAGCGTCTCGTACACCGTCAGTTGCTGCAATGACACTACGTATTCTTGTCGGTTCCATGATACCCCGAAGGAATAGTTTCCACGTAGTAGCGCAGGTGCAACGCATTCTAGCAGAGAAGTCGAGATTATCGTAGCAGGAACATCACTGATATCACCAAATCTACAGGTAAAGTCATGCAGCAGACTAAACTGTTCACCCTTCACGTGGAGAATAGTTCCTCCCAACTCGGATAGAACGGTTGGCGTTACGGATTCAATCACAGGAGGTGAAATAAACACAAACGTTTGCGTATTATACGAGTATCGCTCTGCGTTCTGCCAAATTGAGACAGCAACGTGCCCAATAGTGCTAGTAAAGGGAGACGATACAGTGCATTTCAGCTCTCCAGAGATAATAGCATCCGCCTTTGAAAACACAATATCTCCGTTTGCACTTTCAAATCCACACCAATACTCGAGACCAACGGCGACCTCAACACCTTCGACTTGAGCTGTTAGTGTTACGTTCCCATCGACCAAACCAACGCGAGGCTCAATCGAAGTCAGTTCTTTTATTGCAAAGAACTGGAACGTAGTTTCCGAGTTAGATCCGCCAACTCCGTTCATAGTTATTGCTATCGGCACCACTTCATTGTTTCTTCCCGAAGGAGAAAAACAAGTTACCACATTGTCCGTAAAAGACACAACTCGCGATGAAGCAGATCCAAATCGGCAAAACGTAGCGTCTTTGAGCGAGGAATCAACAGATGCAGATAATGTGAGTGCCACTTTCGTTCCTCCAGCAGCGGTTCCTCGACTAGGAGATACGTTTTCGATATTGATATCAGGGATGTAAGTAAAACTCAATTTTGGGCCATCTACCGTGAAAGTATTATCTACCTCCACTCGAATATAAGTGATCCCTGGACGATAGGGCGGCGTTCTGCATTCCACTTTTGCCGATGTCACGCGCTTCCCGATAACACGAGTATCGCCGAAAAAGCACCATGTTTTACCAGAAAGAACCGAAGTCATTTCGACTGTCACTGCCATCCCTCCACGACTAAAACCGACGTTAGGCGTCACTGAAATCGCAGAAATTGGAGCTTCGAAGGATACCACCACTTCATTGCTGTGAGAAGAGTTCATGGACAGCGACAAAAGCAGTTTATGACTCTGCTCCCCAACATCAGGTGCTGGGCACCGAATTGCTGTGGACGATAGTACTTCTGCTGCAACGATGAATCTCTCTCCACCAAAGTTACATTTGATATGACTACCTTCGGTGAATCCTGAACCTTTCACTTCGAGGCTCATTCCTCCTGAAGTGGGGACAACAGCAGGACTTACTGTGGTAATATGGATCGGGGTCATGTAAGTCAACAATTGAGAAGACGAAACAAAGTTCTTGCCATCGCATGCGATTGATACGGAGTACTGACCGGGTGGTAACAGAGCAGAAATACACAGAACTGTAGTTGGCGAAATGATTAATGCACGAGTGAATATTCCGCCAGTTCGACATAAAGGGGTTACCAGCTCGTCGTTCTGGTAGAACCCAATCCCAAAAATCGTCAAATTCACCGGTTTGTCCGATGAAAGCAATACTTCAGGAGAAAAGGAAGTGATCACTTCGTCGAGGAAGTATGTAAAGCTAACAGTGTTGGACAGCTCCTCTTGGTCTTGGAAGCCAATACTAAGTGAGATCGATCCTGGATTGTTTGCTGGAGGCGCCGTGCAAGCCACACTTGTTGTATTTGTGATACTTGCCGGAGTGATGTTGTTACCAAAGACACAAAAGAGATCGTCCACCACTCGGTCTAACTCCACAATCACAATCGAGCCTCCTCGTACAGGTCCACTGTCAGGTACAATGCTCACTACCATAACATGTTGCATAGCCTCGATTATAGTTTCTTGTCGGGTCACAACGTATCCACCACTGTCCTTGATAGTTATAGCATACAACCCTGGGCTTGTCAATTCCAAACAGCCTTCAAGCTTATCAGTGTGATAATTATTTGCTGAAATGAGTGCTACATCAAATGAGGCACCCTTATCATTCTCAGGAACGACAGTCATTTGATACGGTCTTGAAGAGTTGAGACCTTTGACTGCAAGTGTAACAGAATATCCAGTAAAAACTTTCGTTGGGAGGACGGTGACGTCCACAGCTGGAAATTGGTACGTCCATGTCAGCTCTCCTGGTGTCAGTACCATGTTGTCGAAGGAATTTTGGGTGATGATGCCCAATTTGACCAGGACTGTTCTGTCGGATGTATCTTCCCGATCTGAGATGTTTGTGAGCCACTGCCAGGGGGGAACTACGCACGAACTTGACGACTCGTTCAAATATACCACCTCAGTTGCTGCGCTACCAAACACGCACACCATTTTGAGCTCAGAAACAAATCCAAATCCGTGAAGTACCATGTTTTCTCCTCCAAATACAGACCCGCTACTACAACTCTGATAGAGTGGAGTTGGTGGTAAATGGTAGTGTATCATTGTGCTAGGCCCACTGATGAAGTCAAGCCCGTTATTTGATACGGACACTGCTACCTTTCCAGGAATTGCAATCGCAGGTAGTTTGCACTTGATAGCTGTACGTGATACCAGAGTAGCAGCAACCTGTAAAGCCTCTCCAATCCGACACGTAAAAGTTTCAGCGTTCATAACAAGCGACGACAACGCGATCGTGACTTCGACGTCTACATTGACAATTGCGTGCTTTGGGCTCATATCAACTACCTCTAAACTCGGTGTTAGCTGTAGTTTTGTTCCACTGTTAGTAAAGTCGACCCCATTCACTGAAATTTCAAGTTTAACGTAGGAATAGGCGCTGTGTGTGGAGAACGAGGGTGCTACACAGCGAATCACCGACGAATTAATCGTTCTGGCAGCGACAACGTCATCTAAACCAAAGCGACAGTACATTTCACTTTCAGGGAAGTTTTCACCCCGAACAGAAACAACTCCTGGTGATCCGATCATCAACGATCGAGGTTGCACTTGCGAAATCACTAGTCTCAAATAATACTGAAACTTCTTGTGAAACTCAAGAATGGTCGTGCCGTCACACTGGACAGTGATATCAACCTCTGCAGCTATTTCATTCGGGGGTGTTGTACATTTTACCGAAGACTCAGAATCAACGTATCCAGCAACTGTTGAGTCCCCAACAACGCATAACAAAGCTTGGCATTGTCGGATGTGGTGATCCACTGGAATTGAAAGGATTGTGCCACCAAGAGTAGGTCCCAATGTGGGGAAGTAGCCGTGTGAGATCACCCCCGAAGTAAATGTAAACTCTAGTTTAGTATCCACCACATCAATTCCATTCATGGAGAACCCAAAAGCAATAGTACCAGGTTGATGAACTGGTGCACGGCACAGAACTAGCTTCTCAGATACCCAATTCGCTGCAGAAGAAGTTTGGGAAGCTCCAAAATGGCACTTCAAGGTCGAGAGGCGTGGAAATCGTGCTCCTGAAACACGAATGAGAGCGGTGCCTGTTTCCAAGCTGGTATTAGGATAGATGTAGTCGACTCTTGGCTCTGATAAATACCAAAACTGCGGTCCGTCAACGTAGTTTTGCCCATTTAAGGAGATTTTTGTGGTTACGGGTTCATCTACACGTTTTTCCGCTGGTGGTATAGTTATGACAACACTCCTTTCGGCTGTAATAAATCCTTCCATGATAATAGAATCAATTTGGACTGATAGGCTTCCCACCTGCGCGATTGAAATCGAGTTATTCCAGCGAAATGTTAATTGCGTTCCTCCTTTCACGCTTCCAACCCGTGGACTCATTTCAATTTGCGATGGCTGATCGTAAAAGAGGTAGGAGATCATTTCTTTTGAATAATCCTGACCATTTGACGAGAATTTAACGCTTACCAGTCCGGGCGATGCCCAAACGGATGGCTCAATAATGCAGCTTGCTTCCGTCGGACTTATGACAAACGCTGGTACGATGTAATGCCCGAAAATGCATGAACTGCGCGAAGTACTGATAAAGTGAGATCCTATAACGCTTACAATTGTGATACCTGTGGTGGGACCTTTGTCAGGTGAAATGTGTAGAACGGTAGGTTCCTCCACGTATGTAAAATTGAGAGAAGCGTTGCTGATTTCGAGACCGTTCAATGATACAAACACTTTAACATCTCGAGACCCCGAGATCAACGGAGGCACTTGGCAGGTGATCATAGTATCACTAATGAAATGAGCTTGTACAAATGTGACTCCGTTCATGACACAGCTGAGATTTTGTCCATCCTGGAAAAAAGCTCCCGATAAAGTAACAAATGTGCCCCCAGATATGATTCCAACCGATGGAGTAAGACGCGAGAGCTCCACTTCACGATAGAAACGGTAGGAAAATGTCGCGACTGGCACAACTGTAGTATCACTGGTCCGAAAAAACTCAACAACCCCAGATAACCCAGGACCGGCCCAACGTGGAGGAAGCCAACTGAATGTGTTTGTTTGGATCAAATCTGCCGGACTTGGCTCAGAACATACAAAGCGGTTGAGAGAGCAAAACCGACCAAAAAGTGTTGGCGCGTTTAATGCTTCGCCCTTTGAAGTTCTAGTGAGCATAATAGGAGTATTGCCACGTAATGAGGTGAACCGAGGATATAGCATCCATATACCCGAGTCCAAAACAGATATTCGTTTGTCTGCAAACTCTCCGACCATTGACAACGAGAGATCGATAACACCAACACGAACTGAAGCCTCAACCAGAATTGCTGATCCACATTTCAGCTGAGTATCCGATACGAAGGTTACTGGGGTGAGTTCATTGCCAATGATGCAACATACGTCACTCGAGTTCCGAAAGTCTCGGCCATACAGAATCACTTCATTTCTCTCGTGCGCATAAATCTTCTCAGGTTCAAATGCTAGCACAATTGGACTAACAACATACTCGAACCGAAGAGACTCAACTGAGTAGTCTTGTAAGTTGTTGGTCACTTGGACCTCCACCCAACCTCGGCTGTGGGATGGGACTACACAAGAAATTGAGGTGTCTGATAACCATTTTGCAGCCACCACATCAGAGTTACCAAATTTGCACCGAAGACCTGCACTACGGACGAAGTTTAGTCCGCTGATAACCACAGGATATTGCCCACGCTCAGATCCTTGGGTTGGACTGATAATATTCATAACTGGAGCGAGATAATAACTAAATGCTAGGTTTGAAGAACTTGCTGAGAAATTGGTCCCTGAAATTGAGAAAACTATAGTTGATGGTCGGCTTGCTGGAGTTTTACAAAATATCTGAGATGCCGACAAATATTCTGCTGCAACGTTGGCATCCCCAAAGCTGCACGCATACCCTCCGTCCTTCTTAAATGGCCCACCACTGACCAAAACCCTGGTTCCTCCGCCCTCTGGACCTGCTGAAGGACGAATCAAGGTCACTAAGGGTGTTGACACCGAGCAAAATTGCAGCGATTTCTCCATTACGTTAATATCGTCCACGTAGAGAGAGAACTCACTGCATTTTTGTTGATGCATAGACAAAATTGGGCATTCCACAACAGTTTGGTTGATAAATGTAGCTTGCGTTTTCAAACCATCGAAAGCACACTGCATGGGAACGTCGTAGAAGTATTTCCCAGTAACTGTGACGAGTGATTTAGCTCGTGACTTTGGTACAATCGTTTCAACACCTGGAGTTCGGATGTAGGAGAGCGTAATAGATTCATGGCTACAAGCATTTTGCTCTCGCAGGCATAGTAGTAATTCCACTGAACCTGGTGATCGTTCTGGCGTAACACATGAGCCGTGTGACGTATTCAAAACCGAGAATGGAACCTGGTCGTACGGATAATACGACTCAAATTGACACACCATACCAATGTCGAGGGCTAGATTCTCCGTTTGTATAATCAGTGTTTGGCCTCCAGTAGTTAGCAGCAGCTTAGGAAGCACAGTCAGAGGTACTGGTCTCGGTATGTACTGGAACGGGAAATCAAAGAGGGAATACTGTTGGGTAGTTTCTCTCACTCGCAGCATGGTAGTAACAGTAAAGGATTCGTTGGTAGCATAAATCTCCGTTGGTGTCGGCAATAAACATACACAGATTGTTTCGCTAGTGCAAATTGCGTCCACAGAGCTCAGAGCGATATTTTCTCCATAAAGATCACACACCAAGTCTGCTTTCGAATGAAAATTGTGACCTGTCAGCGTTACCCGGGTGGTGTCTTCGTCCAACAGTCCAAAAAGATGATCAGCATAGTCTACGACGACGGGAGGGAAATATGTGAATGACACGGAGTCAGTGGTAAAATCTTGGTTGTTGTTCGTTACACGGACCGGAAGAACACCAGAGCTCAGACGTCGAGGAAACTCGCAAGTAATTCGTGATCCAGTCTCAAACCTCACAGGACGTACAATCGTTGCACCCATACTGCACCTAAGCAAATCTGAATCAATGAAACCAATTCCAGTAATGGTTACCACAGTGTTTCGAGCTGTGGAACTTCGCTGTGGCGAGACAGAGATTACTCGCGGTTCAACTACAACAACAAAAACGACCATGAGTCAGCTCTTGCCGATGGTTGAGCTATATACTATGTCGTTCGTACCCGTAAAGTTAAAAGTCAACTTGCTGCTTGAAAAACTGCCACCCACTGCAACTTGTAAGTAAGCCTGGCCGGGGCTAAATGATGGAGTCGTGCAAACAATTCCTTGTTCGCTCGCCCAGAACGCAGGGGTAGAAACGAATGCTGAGTCAGTCTCATGGCTGAACACACACTCCATGTCCGCAGTAGGGGAAAACGCTTCTCCAGCAATGAGAAGTCTCGTAGATCCGATGTCGGATCCAAGTGGCGGTATAACTTTGTGAAGTACGGGCTCGGCTGTCCAAACAGAATTAAATACAAATGATCAGTGCTTCTGACAATGGGTTGTACAGGAGAACAATCTATACCTACCGATATACTCAAATATGATTGATGAGTTGTCTGCAACGCCAGCAGCCAAAATGACACTAACACCGACAACGCCAACGATTTGTGGAGGGGCGACACATTGTACTAGTGAAGAAGATTTCGTAATTGCAGCGCTGGTTACGTTGCCGAATAGACACAACATGGGGAACTTCTCCGTGAAACCAAATCCATCTATCAGAACCGTAGTGTTCGATGATGTTAGCCCCATTTGTGGCGAAACTCGTGAAACATGAGGAGGAATTAAATAATTATACAACAATGCAGTAGGAGTCACAACTTCTCCGTTCAACGTGCACTCCACTGCCACTTCGCCTGGTCCAATGGTACTGGGAGGTGCTTTCACACTAACCATTGTGGAATTATAAACCACAGCGTTCATAGCCAAGGAGGATCCGAATGAACACAACACAAAGTCTTCCGATGCGTTGAGCCATCGACCATAAAGAGCCACATTTGTGCCACCTTCCACACTCCCGTAGGAAGGAACGAGAGTTTCCAACTGAGGTAGGTCTTGGTAGCGAAACTGCGAAGAATTCACGGAGAAAATCGTCGCCTTTATCGAGACTTGGAGCTTCGAGTATCGTCCTGTGCGGCTTGGTGGGGTTAGACACTCGACCATACTATCAGCTAACCTCGTTGCCACAACTGGCGTTTGATCGTCAAAGTGACACAGCAATTGCTCGTTGTCAATGAATCCTGTACCCGTTACTAGGATTTTTGTATTTCCCTCAAGAGGACCTCGTTGAGGGTAAATGAAAGTGATTGTCGGGAATTCCAAGACAGCAAACGCTGAAGTAGCAACGACTGGTTGCACGCGATTTTCACTTATTGAGAGACCAATCCGACCAGGTTTGTCAAGTGAGCCATCCAATTCACATAGAGCGGTAGCAGGTGAATTTACAACAGCAGCAATCGGCTCCGATTGGGAGCTGAAATGACAGAAAATAGTATTTTTCTCGGCAAACTGGCCTCGCACCGTAATATTTACCCTTGCGCCAATCCCCACGAACCTTGGCGAGATATCTATGATATCAATTGGTAGACTCAACAATGGTGAAGAGATATTGTGAAGTACAGAATCGTTAAAAGTGGTTTGGTTTGTCACTTGTTCTTCGTCCAAGTAATCGTCAGAGAGATTTAAAGGTATTCGACCAGGAATTGCGCCTGGATCCACAGGTACAAAAGTGGGAGCTGGTGGGTAGGTAAATGTCAATTCCGTAGTCACTAAATATGACTCCACAATAAAATCAAGGAGTACAGTTTGGGCACCATTGTCGCTCCACTCAATGTCTGGAACAACACAGTTTAGGCTCGATTCATTCTCCACTCGTGCAACGACACGAGCGTAGCCACCAAAAACGCAATAAACCGATAGCGTAGTATTTTGATTTATCTTGAATCCATTTCCCTTCACGTGAATTGTTTTCTCAGCTGTTGATGATGGTGTCACCGTCTCGAATATTGGCAGTTTATACACGTATATACTTGCTGCTTCACTCGACCAGTGAGTGCCATTGTTCATACTAACGCGGAGAGGATAATCGTGATCAGATTCAAGAATTGAAGGGATCAAGCACGTCACAAGCTCTGTTGAAATGAACTTCCCTTCCGTCAAAACTTTACCAAAGGCACATTTTAGACCATCGCTCTTCAAGAAACCTGTTCCTCGCACTGCAATTGTAGCATCAGAGCTTTTAGCCACGTAAGGAGTGTCAACGCTATTGACTTCAATGGGCTCATGCACTAAAAGGCTTGGTCGACTTAACGAGAAATCATTTCCTCCATTCAGAGAAACACGAATCTCCACTCGACCAGAATTATTCGGAGCTTGAACAGCTTCGCATCGAAGCCCTCGCCCCCCATTTAGTACTGTCGCGGGAACTTGTTTGGCTCCAATTCGACACACAACTCCTCCAAATGAAACCAAATATTTTCCTATCACCTCAAGCGAGATGGAAGAATTAATTGGTACGAGTGATGGCGAGATGGCAACAACCTCGGGTGGGGCATAGTACTGAAACAAAAGGCTGTAGTCTGAGAAATCGAGTCCGTTTAAGGCGACTCGAATAGGTACAGATGCAATTCCGGCCGAAGCAGCCACTGGATCCCATGCAGGACTTATACATCGTATCATAGTGTTTGAGAGGAAATAGGCTCGTGCGCGTCGTAAGCCGAAACTGCATGCCACAGCCGGAGACTTAACAAAGTTTGTTCCGTTAATGTCAACGGTGGTTCCTCCGGTTCCGGGGCCTGCCAATACTGACGTACTTTTTAACAGGATTTTATCGTGAACGAAGATGCCTACAGCATTTACTTGAGTGGAGAAATCCTGAGCATTATTGGAGACTTGGACAGTGTACGCTCCAGCTTCAGTGAAAGGCGGCGTTGGGCACTGAATCATTGATTTTGTCACAAAAGTTGCCACCGTCGTTCGGGTTTCAGTACCAAAAACCTCACCGTCACCCAAAAACGCACATCGAAGAGTATCAAAGTCATCCAATCCGCTGCCTGAAATCGAAAGCGTTGTAGCTGATTGAATCGGTTGCAACCCTGGAAATACCGAATTTACCTGCGGCACTGGGGTGAAGGTGAACTTAAAGTTTAAAACTTCAGAAAAAACTTTGCCTCCGATCGTTAGGTTCACGTTAGCTGCTCCCGTAAAGTTTGTATGACTTGTTCTCCAGTTCAGTTTGTCGGAACTGATGAATTCAAGCTGATCAGTCGAATTCTGATCATATGAAACTCCGTAGCGCATATTATCAACAAAACCACGACCGGAAATGGTCACTTGGGTGCCGCCTGTGATCGGACCATTTCCTGGAGAAATCTTGACGATTGATGGAGTGTTGAGGAGGACCAAGTTAGTGGGTTGGCCTGAAAAATCAACGCCGTTTACAGACAGATCCACTACAACACTAGTCGCGCTTACATCATAGCGCATCGGTTCAACAACACATTGCACTCTGGAGGATGAGAGGAAAACAGCTTTACTACGCAAACTGCCGACTAAGCAGCTCAGAAAACTTGTGTTCGCGAAATTCATCCCAAATATGTCAATTGTTTGCGGCACAATAGAACGCAAAACCTGTCGTGGAAATAGTCGGAATATTGACGGACGTTTACGCAGCTCAAACCGCCCAACAAGGAAGAAATCGAAAGCATTCTGGGAGATCGAAAGGTTGAAAAAGCTGTCTGGAAGTGAAAGTTCCGGGATCTCGCAAGTGATTGAGTCGGATGTCACTTTATACGGGAGATCATCAACTTCGTCGTTTATTCGACACATTGAAAGTCGACTATCGAAGCTTGGCGACCCCTGCACCGTCACCAAAGACCCAACGTGAACTTCTCGATTTATCGGCTCAATTGACCAGAGCGTGAATTGAGGTTTCTCTGTGTTATCCTCAGTATCCGTCCCACTACTCAAGCTTTCGTCCGCATACACCAATTCAACAGACAACAACGCGTCATCATGAAACATTGGCAATGCTGCGTTGTACTCGTCTGCGTCTGGGTCAATCACCTCCGTCATGCTAACCGTATTCTCAAGCCGATCTTTCAAATAGAAGTGCGGCTTCACCGCTGTCTTCACATTCGCTGGCACAGGCGCTGCAATTGCAACCGTAGCGTCGTCTTCCTTTTCAAATAGCTCTGCATCTTCCGTCGTCATCCAGGAACTCAACTCCGTCTCGGTCAGAGCCACATCCAACACGAACACAGACCTGACAACTCCCTGAAACCCATCCAGCGGTTGATTCACTGCAGCCCCCACCACCAACAGAGGACTTGCAATACTCTGCACCACCAACCCCACATCATAACTCTCTCCATCCACGAAAAACCTGTTGCTCTCGTCACCAAACACCGCTGCTACAAAAGACCATTTATCGTCCACGACCGTTGCCTTTTCAACCACTTGGCCGCCCACTTTCCATCTTCCTCGATCCACACAAACCGATCTCCCGATACTTGATCCGTTCTGAGACAACAAACAGCTACACAAAAACAGCAAAAAGGTCACTACCAAAGTCTCAAAACAAAACAATTAATCTACTACGTACCCTGAATTCACTGCTGTAGTTTGCACCCAGGCCCCAATTGTAAGTTTTGGGAAGTTGGTACTATGGATGTCAAGTGGGAAGTTGATTCCCGTTCCTTGCTCAAATTGTGTTCCAAGTATCGGACGGATGTTGATTTTGGTAGAACGAGGTAGTGCGTCTTGACAATACCCATCCAAAGTCCCATGAGGAGCGTAGTCTCTAAAGTCTGAAAGTAGGGGGTAGAAGGCCACTAGATGGTGAGGAAGTAAAGAGGTAGTAAAGTCCAAAGCTGCAGCCACCGAGAGCAGAGAAAGCAGAGAAACAAGCATTTTGCACGTCATGATAAGAGATCTCTTGGCGTCCTTTGATTTGGAAAAGTGTCTTTTCAAACCAAGAAAATATCTAGCGACGAAGATGGAAGAGACTTTCTCGTTATCTGTTTCTGTAGGACACGCAGTGGTGGTTGTGTCTCTAATTGCGAGTTTTCTTGCGTTGGTGCGTCAAAGTTTCCACTTGACACGGGAAATGCAACTGAAGTCGAATACTTTCGTGAATTCCTCCGAGATATTGCAGCCTTTGCTACCACAAGATGATGCAAAGTTGGCAGTACGTGGAAATGGAGGAAGATGTCGAGCGTTGGATGCGTTTCGAGGGATTACCTTGTGTTTAATGGTGTTTGTCAACTACGGAGGTGGAGGGTTTACCATCTTCACACACAGTGTTTGGGATGGTCTCACCATTGCAGATGTAGTGTTCCCATGGTAGGTTTTCATCTCCTCAATGTCAAGTAAAACGTAGTTTGATGGTGGTAATTGTCTTGTGTTTGCAGGTTCGCGTGGGTTATGGGTTTTAGTGTCTTCTTGAGCTCTTCTGGCCGTCGTCACTCTTTCCGCTGTACCATTCAGCGATCGGTAAAGCTTTTTGCGTTGGGTCTTTTCGTTAATAATGGCGATACCTGGAGTGAATGGAGGATTCCTGGAGTGCTACAAGCTCTGAGCGTAGCCTATCTGGTTGTTGCAGTAGCTGCTGGATGTTTACCACTTCCTGGCAAAGAAAATCTGAACCAGCATCGACTTTGGCGGTTTGTGGTGACGCATTTGACTTTCGGTGTTCTCCCTCTGATCTCCGTGAATTTGCTGCTCACGTTTGCACTCCCCGTGCCAGGCTGCCCGACGGGTTACATTGGTCCTGGAGGGCTAGCTGACGAGGGACTTCACCAGAACTGCACGGGAGGTGCACATTTGTTCGTAGATAAGTTGGTGTTTGGACAGCATCACATTTTCCAGACACCTACGTGCCAACAGCGCTACCACACTGGACCATACGACCCTGAGGGGCTTTTAAACTGGCTCATGGTGGCTGCTACTTCATACATTGGATATGTACAGGCTGCATTGTTTACACATGCACGCCTGCAGAAGAATTTGGCACTGAGCAACATCCACAAGACTCAACAATGTCATCTTTTCGTTGCTGGAAGTGGCCTTGCGCTGCTTAGTATTGTATCTGGGGGACTTTGGATGTTTCCAGACGGGCCGTGCATCCCCCTCAACAAGAATTTGTGGTCTCTGTCGTATATGTTGTTGTGCTCAAGCTTCGCATCCGTGTTATTCGCAATTCTTGTGAACCTGATTGACGGCAGAACGGAAATTCGTTGGCATGGTGCCCCTTTCGGTTCAATGGGGAAAAACTCGATCGCAATTTACATCATGGTAAGCACGAAAAGATTTTTGCAGTGCGAGATAGCTAAGCCAGTCTTGTGATGTCGCTGACTTGTTTTCAAATTGATCATTGGTACATGTACAGCACGAAATCTGCCAGCACTTTGCTCCATTTGCAGCTAAACCAGTGAACACTGGGGATCAAATACCTCACCTCGAGTTGCTTCTTTTTAATCTGGTCGGCGTCACCACGTACGTTCCGCTTATACGAAAAGAGTTTGACAAGTCATTAACGTTTCGTGCTTGTAGGTGGGTCGTCGTAGCGCAATGGATGGACCTGAAAAGGATTTTTATCAGAGTCTAAGACATAAGAGGCAGAAAGGAAAACACTCTGCGGTGGCCAACGAATACGTTACCTCACTTATGTGGGGAGCTTTGTTTCTAAAATACTGGGTTGTCTAGGTTGTCTTGATCTGTTTACATTTTGCTAACTATCCTAGGCCAGGGTGGATTGTATGGGGCATTTATTCATCAGAGAACGGCAACAAAGAGTCCTGTCGAAGAACTCGGCAGCACAAATGCCGACGAGTTGTCCACTGCCATTTGCTCGCTTATCGACACAGTCACAAACCGAATCTGCGACCTACTGGATCCGTACTTGTCGATCCAGAAATTCACTTCATTATCCATGTCGAGAGCCATCGAGGGCATGACATAGTCGACCAACTTGTCCGCAACATACGTTGACGACTCCACGTCGCTCCAGTCCTCGTCCTCTTCACTCACAGACCAGAGCCAGCGATCACCCCAAAATTTGACATCGCCGTCGTCTTCGAAGCTGAATCCGATCTGCTCGTCTTCACTTTCACTGCAGCTCCATTCTTCCTTCTCCTCATCTTCGTCACCACAAAATTCAGACCCGGAGCTGTCGGTGACATCGTCATAGCCTTCAAGTGCCCAACACTTGTTGGAGTACGGAGCAAAGAGGTCTTCTGCCCACATCTCCGAAACTGGTTCCTCCATCCTCATCGGCACAGCGTTCCATCGCATCATCCCGTCCAAAAGTTCCAGAGTACTCCACGGGAGCCCAACAAAAGTCCGGAAGGTGCGCGCGAGGAGCGCCATCGCCACTTGCGCTTGTTCTGCCGTTCTTTTGAGTTTGTTCGTTCCTGTTGGAATTTGAAAGTGAACACCGAGCAGCGGAGCGGCATCTCGATGGCAGAGATTTTTTCAAGAAACCGCTTCAACTTGGATGGTAACAGTCTCCATTATTCATGACCACTGCAAAATTTTGTCATGGAGAAGCTCTTGAGAACCTCCTTAACGTCCGTCCTGGATAATTTCATAGCACTCTCTGCCAAGTCGGATACCTGTCGACTGGAAGGATGCTTGTCACTAGGCCTCGCTGTTATACCTCAGCGGCTTTGCTGTCTATAGTACAAGTGGGTAGTCTTGAAAACTGCTTTTCTACAGCACTGGGATGTAGAACCCTGCGAGATGAGGAGGCAGCATACGAGGCTGCACTTCCTCTGAGTCGGGGACAGTGGCCACATACGTGACGTCGGACTTGCTGGAGCCGTAGCGATCGACCCACGATTCAATGACGCCGTCCGCGTGAAAGTCGATGGACGGCATCGCGTACATTGTCGGGCGTCGGTAGTGCGCGTCTCCGTGTTCGAGACCGAACTCGTCCAGCTCGACGCTGCGTTGACTGAGTGTTTCGTACTTGTCCTCGTAGCTGTCGACGCTGTTGGTGGAACTTGGTGGGGACCAGTACCATCGCTCACCTTCGTACGCGTACGAGACGCTGGAAACCGCGTCGTCTTCGTCGTCCGAGTACCCGTCGAGACTCACGTCGTCACTACTCCACTCGGCGTCCTCGTCACTCGAAAAGACTCCAGAGCTGCAGCTGTCGGTCAGTTCGTCGTCAATGGACGTCATGACACTCGACAGGGAGACTCCTTTCGAGGCCGTGAAGACGTCGTCCGCCCACTTGGGGCCCGTGGGTTCGGGCGGGACACTCCACAAGAGACTTTGCTCCATGTGCTTGAGCACGCTCCAGGGGATGGTCGTGACGGAGTTGACCATCTTCTGGACGGCCAATGTGGCGGTCGGGAGCACCATCTCGATCGGGAGACCAAAAGACGTCAACTGCACCACTTGCAGCTGACTGAGACGGTCTCCGATAGTTTTTTTGTCGACTGTCGCGCTGCTTGAGAAGTGAAGACACCGACCGAGTAGAAACCGATGCGAGCGCCGGATTTTCGTCAACTTTGAGCGTTGGCAAGTGGAAACCTCCCGCCCGCGCCGTCGCAGGTCAAATCCCAGGGGCTCGAGCGAGGACCAAAGAAAATGACTGGAACAGCTGCAGGGTTGCGTGAGTCACCAACCTGTGCAAGCGCCAAGTGGTCGATGACGGAGTGTGCAAAGTGCACGAGAATGAAAAGTGACGACTCGTTTTCTTATACCGTTTGCCTCCTTTCAAGATTTCAATGCT
>KV743730.1:44575-59366 GCA_000468175.2 Phytophthora cryptogea
CTTTACTGAAGCGAGCGTTACACTTCAACTTGCGATCTCTGAAGTTGGTTTTTGTGGTCGCGTGCGCCGTTTCGCTTCAAAGTTTCTGAAGTGCAGTCACTGAGTGGCTGCGCTCACTACAGTAGCTGTTGTCATGCAAGCATGGAGAGTGCAATGAAGCTTACTTACGCTGGGACCACTGGCTTCGCATTACGCACATTAAAAACCGAAACACTACGCTGAATTCTTGGGTCACTTACTTGCTCTGTTCCTTTCTTTTCTGTCCACGTCCATCGATGCGTACGATGCTGCAGAACAAAGCTCTAGGGGCCGCGTGGAGGTGGGCGAGCGACTGCACGCCTCAAAAATATACCATTGGCGATGCTTACAGCCACACCTCATCCGCACGGTCGGTGATACTCGAAGCGTTCGAGTCGCGAATAGAGGACGACATGGAGTCACTGCCCTGTCGGTATCGCCACGGGTGGATGATATCCTCGCGGGTGATAGTGCTATCGTGGAAGCTATACTTGAGAGCTTCGTCCAGCGCGTCTTCGTCCGCAGTAAGACGACTTGTCTCCGACGGGGCCAGGGTCTTGCTTGTTCTTGTCACCGGAGACTCCCGGTCCTCGCTGAAGAAGAAGAGCTCCCAGCAATCTTGGCAGTACAGCTCGCCATGTCGGCCTGCAACGTCCAGTTCTGCAAGCTCACCAGTGGCACCACAACGGTTGCAGTGCCGACCCTCCGTATCTCGCCCGTTCTGGGAACTCAGGAGTGGGCTGGCAGTAGAACCAACCGCCATAGTAGAGTGACGCTCAAACTGTAATTCCATCTGGAGGCTCTGGAGGATCTCCTGGATCTCATCGATCATGGTTTTCTTCACAAGCACAACGATGGCGGGCTTGTCTTTGATGACCTCGCAAACATCAGGGACGGTCCGGAAAAGCTCGTTCACGATAGGGTTGCTTAGTGCGCCGTCGTGAAACTCGTCCTCTTCCACTTCATGAGATTCCTGCTCCACGTGCTCTTCACCAGCCTCGCGGGATTCGTGGTCCTCTATCTCGCCAGCCTCCTCTTCTTGCACCTGACCCAACGTCATGCCCAAAGACGTGTTCATTGCCTCTTTTTCATCGTCATGATTCTTTTCGTTCTCCTCATCTTCGTCATCGTCATCAACGAACTCTTCGTGCTCTTCGTTGTTGTGATTGTCAAGATCAAGAAGATCATCAAGAGACGCAACACTCGCTGCGAGGTCACGCTCATTCGAACTGTCGATGCTAGCAGCGTCGTCATCTACTTGCTCTTCCTCATGCTCACGTTCGTCAGTGTGATCATCTTCCAGTTCGACCATCTTGAGAGGTTCCTCTATCTTTTTTTCCTTCACAATGACAGGTTCAGGATCGGCATGCTCTTCAACAACAACTATCTTCGCTTCCGTCGAGTTCGCATCCTCCTCCACAGCATCAGCTTTCACCTCAGTAATGATTTCTTCCGGCTCCAGAGTAAATGTTGGCTCTTTCTCTGGGTGCTCTTCGGTCTTGTCAATCTCTCCACCATCCGTCGAGAGTGCAGGTGTCGCGATGCTGTTATGGCTCGAGGCAGTCAGACTACCGTTCTCAACAACAAAATCCTTAAGCGAAATGAAATCCCCAGCAGGAGCCATATGTGTCGGGGCAGCAGGGGTGGTATCGCTGCTAGTTGACGACGAGGGCCCCACCGATGATAGTGGTGGGGTAACAACCGGTGGCTGTATGGAAATGTCTTTTTGCATCTTTGCAAAGCTCTCGTCCAAGTTGTGGCTGAACACGCCACCATTCTTGATCTCAGCATTAGTATTACCATTCTTGATCTCAGCATTAGTATCCACGGGCTTCATCTCTTCGAACTTGTGCTCCTCCTCTTCCAACTTGTTTGCATTGGTCGCATCCCCGTTAGTCTTAATTGGAAGATGGTTCGAGGCAACATGGTCGTCCTGAAGAATGGTGTACGACAAGTATTTCGCGTGCGTTTTCCGTCCCAGTGGATTGCCGGGCGTTCGAGGCGGTTGGGGATCCTTCGACGCAGGTTCATCGTCCGAGTTACCCTCCTTTGCCAGACAAGCCTTGGCGTAGATATACATCAGCTTGGCTTGTACGGTTCCTTCCTTAATATCAAGTAAAGGAACACCACCGAACTCGCACTCCTCTTTTGGCTTTCCAGTAGCTCGAGCGACAACATCAGCGGCCTCTTCAAAGCTCAGGTGAGAAGAATTGCTGGTTTGACTATCGCGTGAGGCCAAACGCGGACGCGCAGGTGGGGGGTGAATAATGATCGGTGGAGGAGCAGGCTTGCTTTCCTCCTGGGCATACTGTTGGCGTCGGATTTCATCACGCGAGGCAGAACTGGTCCGTGACCGCGGGAGTGGTAATTGAGCCTGGTGTTGTGACTGGCGAAATTCGTTAGAGTCGTCAATCGTTGGGCGGCGGTGCGGGACAATGTGGGCGTCAATTCTCAGGTCAAACTGGGGTGCTTCTTCATTTGGCTCGCGGCGGAAATCTCCAGTAAACCCATCACCATTCGATGGTCTCCGTCCGCGCGCATAAGAATTCATCGAGTTGTTCGAGTAACGTCGCTCCTTGACTTCAATGTTCGAGGCAGCGACCTGATACTGCGGTTCGTACTCGTCAATCGGTTGCTTCTCAAAGTACGTAGCGCTGTCTCGCGATTGTCGTCGTCCTTCAGTGCGAGCAACAGCCGGTTGTAACTCATACTCCCTCTCGTCCGAATAGCCCCTCTCCATTCTCTGCGGGGGCATCGGCTGATCCATGCTGTTGTTCCGACGCGGCGGGCGAGGAGCTGGTTCAAATTCGGGCTGAGGGAGCGGCATCGTAGGTCGTCTCGGACGCGCTGAAGTGTCTTCGTCCGCCAGATGCGGCAGCAGTCCCCCTGCGGGATTCATGACGCGGTTGGACGACGCGTGGAAGCGGAGCACCACGGGCTTCTCAATAACGTGCAGCCACCTCAGCACCTTCTCGACGCCGAGCGCCTTGGTCTTTTCTCCGTTAATGGCAATGAGCACGTCGTTGACGCACACGCGGTCCATGCCGCGACCCTGACCCCTGCTGGCGCTGATAAAGTCGACGCACGGGACGTTCACCTTGGCGTTGTACGCTCGGAACGAGATGCCAAGCGACCCGCGCTCCCACACGACGCTGAATTGTTTGCGGAGTCTGCGCTCCTCCGCCTCTGCCTTGTGCTTGTGCTTGCTCTTGGACTTGCTCTTCTTCTTGTCCGACTTGGTGGAAACGTCACTCTCGATGCTAAAGTTGAGCTCGTTCGGGTTGCGCTTCTGCTCGATGAGTTGATGGCGCTGCGTCTGCGCGTCCACATCAGAGCGTCCACGCGGACGACTTCTTGGCTGTTGCTGCTGCGTCATCGTCGTCGGCCTCGCGTTGCTGCTGGTGCGGGACCGGCCGCGTCCTCTCGTGGACACGGGCTCCTCCGCGATGGGGCCGGCCACGCCGCGCTGCAGCTCCTGCAGAGGCGAGCGGAAGTGGAGCACCATGGGCAGCCGCTCCTTGAAGAGCAGGCGCACCACCTTCTCGTAGCCCAGGCGCGTCGTCTTCTTGCCGTTCACGCTGATGAGCAGGTCTCCTTCGCGCACGCCCGCCATCTTGAGCACCGAGGGCTGCGGCAGCATCTGCGCCACGACGGGCGGCATGTCGGCGCCCAGGTCGGGCCGCAGCACCACGCCCAGCGGCCCGGCGTTCCAGTTGATGAGGTAGTCCTGCATGCCGTCCGAGGCCGCCATACAAACACTCTGGAGCTCCCCTGCAAGTGCGCGCCGCGAGTGCGGAATGGAAGTGCGACGGACGACACCAGGTGGTATGTACCGGAGGCCCATCACGGCACGGGTTCATGACGCGGATTGGCGGAAATGAGGACAGAGGAAGGAGCTGGATTGGACGATATTGAACGCATAGTAAAAGCGAGTGAAGGATGACGCAAGGTGGGGTTGGACTTGCTTGCCTGGACGCGAAGACAATCACGCCGCTGCAGTGCTGGAGTTTGGAGCCATCTTCTGCCTGTAGTTGGATGGCTGCGGTAGAGATGTCAACTGTATGTGCTGTGGAGCTCTTGTGGTAGTCGCTTGAAGACCGACAGACATCTCTGCTAAAGTGTCTGCACGATCGGACTGCCGCTTAAGACCGACCTGCAGTGTGCATTTCACTGCACGCGCGGCACAGCCGCCACGGAGGCGTCACCACGGATGGCTTCGCTGTCAGCGTCCGAGAACGCAGCTCCACCTCGAACGAAATTCGGCCCAGTCACAGACAGCATGCAAACGTCAGGCTGGTCGCGGCTGGCAAGCCCCAGCAAGTGGCGGGGCGGCGTCACCGAATTTCCTTGGCGCAAGCCGCTCGATCCCGATCAACGACTTGCACCGGCGCTGCCCGAGTTACTCACACCATTCAGTCCGCCCATCGCCGATCGCGCCGACGCCACAGAGACAAGCGCCATGAGAGCTGCTGCCGTGAAGGGCAGCATCTGCAATGACGCTGCATGCCGCTGGTCTGCAGTCCCATGTGTGTGTGTGGTCTTAATGCTCAAAGCAGTGGTGAAGGAATGAACAGCTCGACTCACTTTGCCAACTGCCAGCTGGTCGGTCCACTTCAACTTGACCAGCCAATCAGATCGAGTATTTTTGATGGATACATTTTGATCTGTGGCGCTTGTCATGTTCATTCGAAAGCATCATTCGCAGTCCATTGGATAGACCCTTAGTAGAGCCACTTCGGTATTTACAGCTTGTAGAGATGAAGAAGAGGTATGTGTGGTATCGGTTGGTGGATGCAGCTACCGGGGGTCATTATAAAGACACGTCGGCGAGTGCGAAGGATTTATGCCATACCAATACGATCAAGGATTTCCGGGAAGCCGTCTTTGCTGAGTGTGCAGTCATCCTCACCCACACCAATATGACCCAGCTGAAGATTTTCGCGGATAAATCGGCCTACGCCGCCAACAAGCCGCCGATGGCCGATACGCTACCCATCGGAACGCTCGGCGTATGTCTGAAGCATTTGATTGTCGTAGAGGTTCCGACTCACCATTGGTGATGGTCGTTGTTGCTCAAGAACAGTGAGATGCTAGTTAAATTGCACACTTTGTCGGCGCCAAGGGTACACAACAAACCGATTTACTTCACAAAACACTCGCTCAAACTTGACCGCCTTTCCTTTTGTGTATAGTGCCACTCCGGATTTGGCCTCGAACATGGCGACGCTGACTAGCGTCGTTAAGGCGCTTCCTAGCTGTGTACAGACTCTCCCTCATGTCGTGTCTGCCGTCTCGTACTTCATCTTGCCTGAGACGACCGACCGTGCTGCATCGCTCGGTCTTATGCGAGTCCTTCAAGCGTTCTCCGATCTGAAAGCGACGACTGCCGCCATGGACGGTGCGGCCACACACGGACACTTTGACGTGGTGAAATGGCTCCATTTCAATCGATCCGAGGGCTGCACAACGGCTGCCATTGAAGGCGCGGCGAGGCGTGGACACCTTGAAATGATGCAGTGGTTATGCGAGGCACGAGGCCTTGTGCCCACCGGAAAGGCTCTGATACAAGCAACGCGGGGCAGTCATTTGGACGTCATGAAGTGGCTTTTGGAGCACGACAACCCTCCTCTGTTCACGAGAGCGCCGTTCGAGATGGTGGCTGTAACGGGCAAAGTCAAAGCTTTAGAGCTGCTATTAAAGCATGGGACCGGGACGGATTTGGCACTGCTGGATCTGCAGCATCTTATCCACATCATGGTTTAGAATAACCGAGAGGAATTGCTCCTGTACTTCGTCTTCGAACAGAGGTGGTGTCCAATACGGATCGTTACTGACCAGTTGATCAAGTTTACCATCTCGAGGAACAATTTGCTGTTCATGAAGCAGTTGCTGGAGACCAAACGTGCGAACGTTACCATTGAACAGCTCAACCTGGCACTGGAGGCGAAACCTGTCAACCTTGCGATGGTTGAAACACTCGCAACGTACTGTGACAAGATAGTTTTATTCCAGCAAACGATAAAGTTGGTGGCCCCCTTAGGTCGCGACGACGATATGCTGACGTGTATCTCCTTGCTTGCCAACAACCTTGATCCTCATGCTGCCGGAATTCTACTGATGAGATCTGTCATTGAAAATCGGGTGGACAACAACCCATTATTTCGCGAACGAGCCTCGTTGGAAATGAAGATGATTGCGTTGGAAGTTGGTGCTGCACGTCGTGGCGATGATGAGTTGGCGTACACCTCCGAAATATGCGCAGGATTAACGAGTCGAGGACTGGACGATGCTCTCTTGGAGGCAGTTTCGTTGAATTTACGCCATGCAGCGGAATGGATTCGACCGAAATGTAGTGAGAGTGGACGGTTCCGTGCGCAGCTCGTGGAGGAACGAATGCCTGCTCTAGACAACCCGGTCGAGTTGCTTGAGAATCGCTTGGCGGACGTGATGCGCGGCATCCAGAATTGGTAAGTCCTGTCGGCGGGTGCTCTTTGCCCACCCGTCAACGCACTCGTCATACGTCGCTCAATCGCGAGCAACAATGAGTCACAAGAAAACATCAACTTCACACACCGGTATTGAGACTCGGTTTGCAACACCCGTGGACGTTGCCTTTGTCAGATGCTCAAGCATACAATTTCTGGTAATGCGAGAATCCAAAGCATATTGTCTCTATAGTCAACGTAGTTTGGTAGACCTCGTTCTGCTCTTTCAATAAATTTATAGCCAAACAAGAGCGACGTGGCTTCTGGAAATGATGCGAATTCTTGGGCAACGAAGAACTCGAACTTGCGTTGGAAACATCAGTATAGTTTAGCCCGTATTGAAATGTGGCGAGGTAATCTAAGGTAAATTGTCGATTGTCTACCGTGGCCCAATGCTTGCATCCTTCACGACGTCCATGTAATGCTGTTCATTCATAAAGTCTTGACTTGCAATGCGTGTTTGCTGGGCAACACCAATGCTGCTGATGCTGTAGAACGGTGCTAGCCAGCTTCCTCACTACACGAGGAAGCGAGGATCAAATTCATGCAAGCTGGTGTTATCGTGGACGACAACCTGGAGGCTACTTTTCAGGCAACAATTCCTTAGTTGACACGAAATGCGAAGGTGCAAATAGTCTCTTCATCTAACTGCAAATGCCTTCACACGCCCTAAAAAGAGAGTCGGGAGGAGGGATCAACAGCTAGCGGCAACTTGGCCTCCTTGAAGTTGCTGCGTTTCAGCTGATCGCGGTTCCGCTTTTCAGCCAATCGGCGCTCATGCGTCCAGCCAATCAACGCGCGATCCCTCACATTCACAAGCGGAGACCGTGTATACTGAGCCCAAGTGTAAAATCCGCTTCTTTCCGTTTCTCTGCTTGAAGCCGCATTCGGAAAGAGGTCTCTTCGCTCTCTATCTTGAGCCTCCCTCCTCCTTCCCCACACCCGCCCCGATGCTCCGCCGTCTCCGCCCCGCCACGTCCTCGCTCGCGTGTATCTCGCACTTTGTGCAGACCACGCGCGTGGGGGCCGCGCCGTCCGCGCGCGCCTTCTCGCTGCTTTCCGCCGGTCGTCCGGGGCGACTTCCCGTGGCGTCCCGTGTAGTAGGGACCGCAGGGATCATCACGGGCCCGCCGAACCACACGAAAAAGCCCGCAACGGGGGACCATCTGTGCTGTCCCCAATGCGGAACGGGTTTGGTCCTCGCGGAGCCGCTCGCGAGGGACAAGTCGACGTCATCAAGCCCTCCGTCCCCGACTTCCGCATCCACTTCGTCGACGTCATCATCCGCGTCCCCTGTCGAGTTCAAAAAGGGGGACGTGGTCAAGTGCGTCAACTGCAACCTACACTTCGCACTCAAGGCGCAGCCCCCGGCTCAGCCCAGCCCCACGTTCCGCAACGCGGCGGCGGCAGCAGCGCTGAGCTCGTTGAGCTCGTCCCTCTCTCCGAGTATGCAGACGACGCGCGGATCGAGTCTGGGAGGCCCCACGTACAGCGGCAACTTCCCGTCCCCTACACGTGCCACCCGCATGAACGCGGACGGAGAGTACGAGAAACTGGCCAATGAGGCGCTCTTCGGAGCTACAGACACGACGGTCACCAAGGACCGCGTGTTGACTCCGAGAGAGATCTACGAGGGACTGAACGAGTACGTGATTGGCCAGGACAAAGTCAAGAAGACACTCGCCGTGGGTGTCCACAATCACTACAAGCGACTCCACGCACTGGAGCTGGTGCAGGCCAGGAAAGACGCCGAGGCGGCGTGTGCCAAGGCAAATGCGCAACACCCACGAGCTGGAGGCGTCACGCGACAACATGTGGATATGGAGGAGCAGAGGCTGTCGAGTATTGGTCGTCGGCTGTTGCTAGAGGAGATTTACCCTGGCTCGGAGAAGAAGGACGCAGGACTGCAACAGGAACAGAAGCAGGAAAGTGCTGGGCAGAGTACGCAGGAGTCGACGGCGAACTCGAGTGATCACTCGCATACCCATGCGACGAGGTTGCAGCACCACACGCTTGGAGACAAGTTGCAGTATTTGGAGGGCGTCGAGCTGGACAAGACAAATATCATGCTCGTGGGCCCCACAGGGTCGGGGAAAACGTTGTTGGCTAAGACGCTCGCGCGCTTAGCCAAGGTGCCGATTGTTATCGCGGACGCGACGTCCCTGACCCAAGCCGGATACGTGGGCGAAGATGTCGAGTCAGTTTTGTTCAAGCTGTACCAGGCAGCCAACTACAACCTGGAAGCCACGCAGCGTGGCATCGTGTACATTGATGAGATCGACAAGATCACGCGGAAGGGTGAAAACGTGAGCATCACGCGTGATGTGTCAGGCGAGGGCGTCCAGCAAGCGCTGCTGAAGATCCTCGAGGGAAGCATGGTGAATGTGCCCGAAAAGGGCGGACGCAAGAACCCACGCGGCGAGTACATTACCATCGACACGACCAACATTCTCTTTATTTGTGGAGGCGCGTTTGCCGGACTGGAGAAGCAGGTTACGAGTCGGACGAGTCGGTCGTCTATCGGTTTCGGCGCTCAAATGCCCAACATGCGGCTCAAGGACAGCGATCAGATCGGCCAGCTGCTCTCTCGGGCGGAGCCGGAAGATCTTGTATCTTACGGACTTATCCCCGAGTTCATCGGCCGTTTCCCTATGCTTGTGAGCACCTCAGGGCTGTCAAAGGACGAGCTCGTGCAAGTTCTCACAGAACCCAAGAACAGTCTTGTCCGTCAGTACAAGGCGCTGTTTGCGTTGAGTGACGTGGAATTTCATGCAACGGAAGGTGCACTTGAGGCAGTC
The DNA here is from genome assembly GCA_000468175.2 of Phytophthora cryptogea. Classification (NCBI taxonomy): domain Eukaryota; phylum Oomycota; class Peronosporomycetes; order Peronosporales; family Peronosporaceae; genus Phytophthora; species Phytophthora cryptogea. Next base: position 53,877 of record KV743730.1, read on the forward strand.
GCCGAGTCTGCGCTGAGCAAGAATACAGGCGCGCGAGGACTTCGCTCCATCTTCGAGCGTGCTCTCATGGAGACCATGTTCGATTTGCCCGACATGGACGACGTGCGAGCCGTTTACGTGGATGAGGAGGCTATCCTTGGTCGCAAGCGACCTGTGCTCATTCGGGGCGACATGACGCTCGATGAGTACCTCAAGAACCTCGAGGACGACAGTGATAAGCGTGAGGCGGTCTGACGTGCTTTCGTTTCGAAAACGCTCTCCATCACTACGTCGCCTCGTTCCTTTCGCTGACTGAAGGCGTCGTGCTGGAAGACGACGCAGTGGTGTTCACCCCTCTGTGTTTTATGAAAGGTATTTTATCACAAACTTCAAACCATATGGATCATGGCAAAAACAGCGAGGAGAAAGCAGAACCCAAACAAACAATATATTGAATCCCCACAGCAGAACTACCTTTAGATGATACCAGGACTGGAGCTGGGTCGACGATGCAGTGTTGTTGTGAATCCATCTAATTGCAGGCGTTCAGGAATAGTTCTGCTGCATCGCATTGCTGCGAAGTTCTCAAGACGCGAAACTCCATCACAACACTGACGCTTCTCGTAACTCGAAGAGCAGCGCTCAACATGGTTGTTGGCTCGATGCCGCCGCCCACGGCACCTGAAGACAAAGACGAGCTTCGGATCGAGGCACGACGTCAGCGAGAGATTGAGCGCGTGAAAAAGCTTGGGCCTGGTCGACTTCGCAACATTGGCGTACGTTACTCCTTCGTGACTTCCTTCTCTGTGATTTGTGACTTGACTTTAACCGGTCGCTTTGTGTTACTTGAGCACAGGCCGACATCGCCGGAGTGAAAAACCAGGTGGAAGAACGACAGCGTCAAGATGCAGCCGACCGTGAAGCGAAGCGCGCAAGCGAAGAAGAAGATGCAGCCATTCGACGCTACTTGCTGCAAGTCGAGTCGGAGGACGCCCTCGCAAAGCGTCGTGAAATTCTAACACTGCGAAATGACTGGGACCAGCAGTCAGGTGAAGCGCGCCAGGGGCGTGCGCGGGATGCCGCAATTCGAGCCTTGGGGATCGATCCCGACAGATGCGCTCCAGGAGCAGCGCAGAAATTTGAGGGTGAAGACGCTGCTCGGCTTGAACGCATTCGACTGCAGGCACTCCAAATGAAGCAGTGGTCAATCCAAAAAATGGCCGAGGAAGCTCAGCGCAACGCGAACGAGAGCGAAGCGCAGGCTGCGTACATGGAGCAGCTCTTCGAGATCGAGCGCTTGATGGAAGAACTTCACCAAGGCAATGAGCGTGAACGAGCAGCAGCCGCTGCAGAGATTAGCCGCTTCAATCAGCGTCTTCTAGCTCAACAACACCAGAAAGAGAGCAATCGTCATCGTCGTGAGCAGGAAGCGAACTCGCGCGAAATTCAACTCACTCTACAGAGCAATTTTGTGAGTGAGAACCCGCTTCAAGCTGCACTGCCCGGAATGCCATTCGACCACCGGGTGCGCGTGGACCACTGGAAAGGCTTTTCGGAACAGCAAACGAAGTACTATCTCCGGCGGAATGATGAAATCTTGGATGATAAAGCGCGTCGCAAACAGCAAGAGCGCGAACAGGCTGAAGAGGAGGCTAGAAACCAAAGAGAACTGCAACGTACACTTGCGCACGAAGAATACCAGGCCCAGCAGAGACGAGCGCAAATGGAGATGGATGTGCGTGCCACACGGGAACAGCAAGCACAACAAGCGGCAGATCGTGAGAAGTCGAACGCCGACCGCGCGCGAGGCAAGATTGAGCCTGGTTTCTTTCAGAACTTTGGTCGATCTTATCGTTAAGATATGTTGGACAGTCTTGATGATGCAGATAGTAGCTTGTTGATGAAAACAGCTAGGTTACGGACAGAGTGAAGTTAGTGTATGAGCTCTTCGATTCTCATCAAAAAGCCGCATTTCTACCTCTTGATTGGCGCTTGTTTACATTGTGATAGTTTTGGCGAGAAGTTTGTGAAGTACAGCCGTTGCTTCTTCGAGCTCTTTCCCGGACAGGAGGTTCGCAGCAGCTTCGTCGTTATCCAAGGAAGATATTGACGACGCAATTTCTCGGCACAGTGACACAAAGTGAGTAAGCTTGTGACGTTTCTGCGGTGCAGACCCCGAGTCCTCTGCTGATCGCTTGTTTGGCACCGCAGATGGATCTGTTCGTTCATCATTTGCTTCAGGATACAACCCAGAAGGCTCCTCAGGGAACCGCTCTCTAAAGACACGGTAACAAGAACCTTGACTCCGCTGCAGAGATTGAAAGGTAGCAGCTTGAGCGGTTTCCAGCGCATTACCAACCTCATCTGGGGTTAGTTTTCGCCTTAATGCGTTGCCTTTGAACAGTTGCTTGAGATCTCCAGATAACAATACTTTTAAAGGTGCACCCGGGAACTCTGCAATATTTGAGTGGGCAAGGAGTTCATACAAGGCATCCAGGCACATAGAAAGCAAAAGTGAATACTGGGTCGACGGACGGCTAGTAGAGTGGGTAGCAGCAAAAAGCTTCTGAAACAATTGAGTCAGTAATTGCCACACCACAGGCATGTCGTGATTGGAAACTTGCATGTCAAACAGTGCCTCATCCAAGAACCGTGCTGTAGTTACCAGAACATTGTTTGGCTCTGATGTAGTTTGCGTGTCAATGATCATAAGCAGATCCTTCATGACTTGTGCACATTGATTATTCTTGTTCACCTTCAGTACAGGACCAAGCTTCGAGAGCAGATACAACGATGATTCAATGGTCCGTCCAAACCCTCGAATCTCAGCCTTTTCTAGCATCAAATTTTTCCCAGTGCGCTTTCTTGACGGCTGTGGCCCAGTTCCAGCGAATTGAGGACCTCCATAGAGTCTGCACTGATTAGCAAGTTGCGATAACGCGTCGGTAGACATGCGTACCAGAATGATCGAAAGCTCGGCGATATCATCTTGCCGGGGTTCATTGTCATCAAAGATTCCCCGCAATACAAGAAGACACATGTCCAGCACTCGTACCATACCAAACACATTATCGCGCGTGGACGTCGAAGCCTTTGCTTCTGCTGCCAAAAGCTCAAGAATTGTGCCACAACATTCAAAACACATTGGCAGGTACTTGGCCACCCATTCGTCCTTCATTGGCCCATCGTACTTTTGCAGGAAGTGGGCACCGGTCATACTTTCCAGCAAACTTAATTGTGACGCAACGCGCAGATTGAATTGGTGACCGGGGCCTTCACTGCTAAGCAGGTCAATCACTGCGGTTATTTGGTCCATACAAATGTTTTTGAGCGCCAAAGGCATATCAGTGTACATGAAGGCAATCAATTGTAAGATTTCATCTTCCACCCCACTGGCAAGCACGAATGATTTTCCAGAGTCGACATCCTCCCACTGGGTGATATCGATAAGCATCTGAAGCGTTTGTATCGCAAGATTTTCATCCCAGCACGAACAAAGAAGTTCCCGCCAGATCTCCCAGCACAACGTTCGCTGTGCCCAATCAGGATACAGCGTTTGCTTCAAAAGCGTAAGTTGCAGTTCCACCATACTCTCAAAACCCGCAAGATATTCCATCATTATGTCTGTAAACACGTCTGCGACTTCGACTGAGCGCGAAATTGAGTCGCTCAACGTGCATTCTCGGTAGCGCGCTAACAGCTGCGAGACCTCAACGACTCTGTTCGTATCGCTGTATGGTGTCTCCGCGCCAAGCACTGACGATAGATTTGATGCACTCGAGCCTGCAAACGCCGTGAGAATTAAAAGATGCGCCCATTGAATCGACTTCTCCACGTGCACGTTGGCGATTTCGGATGGCTGACGCTGTCCGATTGCCCGCACCATGTCGTTGGGTGGGTACCATAGCAAAGTGCGGACGTTTTCTCTTGCCTGGTCGTTCAGCCCACCATCCGTATTTGCTGCCAGTGCCTCCGTCATCTCCACTGCTTGATTCAGCATGACATGCAGCTCCTGTCGTGGTTTCGATGTCGGGGAAACCAGACTATGTCGGGCAGCATAAATCAAGCTTGAAGCCACATTGACTACTGTCAACACACAATTCTCGAGCTCGCACTCTATACTGTTGGCGAAAGCAGCTACCAAGCGCTGGAATGCTCTCCAATATAGTTTCAAGAACTTGAGTACACCAAGATCGGGTGCTACACCAGCTTGCTCATCCAAAACTCGCAGCAGCGTCCCAACACTTTGCTCGACAGAAGACTCGACAGCCGCCAATATGTCATCCACACTAAAACGCTCTGTTCTTTGTCCATCCATATCCTTCTCATCGGTGGTCTCATCAGAAACTGTGGAGGCATCCACCAACATCTGACCAAAAGCCGTCGCCAGCTTCGCCATGTTCTACAACAAAAACACAAAACGTTTTTTTTCGTTACATCCACCTTCTTACCAATTCAGTACAACATCATAGTAGTTTTGCATCGGCCACTACCTTCCAAACGAAAGTCACCGTCTTCAAGTCCGCAGTGGATCTGTCATCACCCTCGATTTTGTTGCGTAGCTGCAGTAGCAGAGCCGCAACTGTCACCACGAAGCTCTTCACCTTTTTACGTTCTTCATTTCCAGTCGTCTCTAGAGCCTCCTGCTGTTCCAACAAAGCACCATTATGATGCAGCACCGCCAGCACTTGGTCTCCCCATTTGATCCACCTTCGACCGTCTCCACCATCGGCTAGACGCGTCATCGCGAGCTGAAAAACTGGTAATAACATCTCCAGGGTCTCGTGATTCTTTTGCGCTGACTCCTGGGTGACCCAGACGAGCAGCGCGTCCAGCACCTCCAAATGCACATTGCAGGTCTGGATGTCTCCGCTTAGTTCCGAAATTAAGGTCTGCATGCACAGCCTCCAGCGCTCGCTTTCCGCCGTCAGGAACGCCACCACTTCGGTCACTGATGCTTCGTGGTCTTCGCTGTCTGCTACGCCCAGTAGAACAGTCGGTAGTTGCGTAGCGACGGCGGCAGCGTCGGCGCACGCGGCGAGTCGCTGCATCGCTTCCGTCATATTTGGCAACTCAATAATAAGAACGGAGGAATTACGACGTTTTAGTGGTCGACATATGGCTACATTGTCTCTCTTTTTGGTGAATTTTGAGCTGCCAGGCCCATGACGTCGTGTGCGGGTGGTTTATCCCGTTGTGCGATAGGCAGAACCTCAGTACCAAGCATTTCGCCTTGACAACGCAGAAATTTATTGTGTATCTTGAATCCCAATCCTGCTCTGTGGCGTACGCCATGCAGCATACTGCAGCTCTCCTTCTCCGCGCTGTGTTTTGCGCTCTCTGGGTACTGCGCAGGTTGAACGATCGCCATCCAACCAACCCTCTTCTCTCGACTACGCCGCATTCTCTACGAGCCGCCGCCGGTCGTACACCCAATTTCACTGTTGACCACCTCCGAAGCTTCTGCCTACCTTTTTGTGCAGTCGCGGCGGCAGTGCTTCTCGCCTTTAC
>KV743750.1:445-23036 GCA_000468175.2 Phytophthora cryptogea
CAAAATCGGTGACATATGGACTCAGGCAACATTCGCGAATTAATGTCTGGGGGGCCCGCCCGGCAAACATCTTTAGCTGAGCTTTTCGCGTTGATCATTTCACTATGTGGTCCACATGAGCAACAACATTCCGAAAACTGTCAGCCACCAAATGTACATAAAAGATTATGTTATTATAGACAAAATCGGTGACATATGGACTCAGGCAACATTCGCGAATTAATGTCTGGGGGGCCCGCCCGGCAAATAAGATGGGTTAGGCTGTTCAGCCAGCTAAAGCTGTCCTCCCAGTATAAATGTACGGTGTTATAGTGTGCATGCCTCGACCACGTGCTCGCGTCCAACGCACTTCAATCTTAAATCTCTGCATCTGCAACGTGTGCGGCGCGTTGCGGCATTTTGAGTACAAGAGTGAAGCCAATTCGGCGATAAAGCTTCGATTGTGGCAGCCTCCTAGGAGTGAACGAGACTTTCGCCCGTAGAACTGCAGCAAAGGGAAAAGGCAACCGGCACTCGCGTACCTGACGCCTATGACTGCGGACTGGACGATCTGCTGTCACTTAACCCACTGTTCGAGTCGATCAGCTCTGAGAGCCTGCCAACTAGAATGCAATGCGATACAAATTTGCTGGTGCAAAATTGAGTTGACGACAAGAAGTTTGTCCGCCAATACGTCTCCATCTACAACTTGGTCTTCTGCACAGTAAACTCTTGGCCACAGCTTCTTGTCGGCGGTACGTTGCGGTAAGTGAGCAAGCAAGGTTGGCCGAAGCAACTTCAACGCGGCCTACTCAGATCTGATCCGGCTTCAAGGCTCATGTTTTTCTTCACTTTTGATTTTGCTCTCAGAGATCTTCCCCAATTGCCATGGACACGTACGTCTTCGTGTACGGAACGCTCAAGCGCGGCCTCATCAACTACGAGCGGTACCTGCACCCGGCCGAGCTCGCGGGCAAGGCGGAGTTCATGGGCACGGGACTCACCGCCTGCGCCGAGTTCCACCTCGTGCTCAATCCGGATCGCAACGTTCCGTGTCTGTACCGGGCGCATGCTGAAGGGTACCAAGTGCCTGGAGAAGTGTATCGTGTGGACGCGGACGCTCTGGCGGCGCTGGACATCTTGGAGGCCGTCAAGGACAAGTATTATTTGCGCGAGGAGATCCCCGTGAGCGTCGTGGAAGGCAAATTGAAGCACGAGACGGTCACGTGTCAGGCGTACATCATGCCGCTTCGAGAGGAGCTTCTGAAGTTGCAGCGCATCCCCAACTACACGCCGCAGATGCACAAGTTGTACCGCTCACGAACTGCGACGCCCAATCTGGAAGTGCTCAAATGCATCTACGGAGAAGACGTCACGGACGCTGTGCAGAGCAAACTGGACGACGGGATGGCGTTCGACGGCGCGTGGGAGGCGGTGGTGGGAGCGTGAAGGAGAAACGCGCAGGCAACGGCAGTGAAGTAATTCCTTTGCATAATGCAACACCTTTTTCATTTTTACTGGTTGCATTTATGATGCTACTGTTTGTCCATTTAAACAGAGACCACAATCACCGTGACGTCGTCACAGCTGCCGAACTCCCGAGCCTCTTTGACGATGGCTTGGGCGGCCGATTCAGCGGACGGTCTCCCTCCGTTGGTACCGAGTTCTTTGAGGGCAAGCGCCATGGTTCGGTTGTTGTTTAGAACCGTCCAGACGCCGTCCGTGGCGATCACCAGGATGGAACGACCTACAAGCAGCTCACTCTGGCGGATCTCGGGCGTTGCAATCACCCAATTCTTCATGTCCGGCCCCTTCACATCGATATCGCCAATTGTCCGAAAGGGCTCAAGCACGCCTGCAATCCGCTTGTTCTGGATGTAGGCTCCGCTTCTCAATGCACGCATGCGCTCCTGCACGTTACTCGCGCAATGATCATCAGACAGAGCGAAGGTCTTCCCAGTCACAGAAGCCGGCGATTTGTCCTTCTTCTTCTTCCCAGCTGCCGATTCTGGAGCCTCTCGGATAATAGCGCGGCAGTCTCCGATGTTAAGGACGATCTTCTGCGGCGTATCCGTGTTCGGGTCCACGTACAGCAGGACAGCCAGCAGACAAGCGCCGCTCGTGTCCAATTTCCGAGTGGCCATCGCACAGAACGAGCGGTCCAGCTGTTCCATTGCATTCTTGAGCTTAACGTGGTCGAACCCATCGTCGTAGACTTCATCAACGGCCTTGAACAGCTCGTCTACGAGGAAATCGCCCGCCCACGATCCTCCATGGCCGTCCATGACCGCGAACAAGTGGAACCGCTCGTTGCTGGCCACCACAAAGCGGTCTTCATTGGCGTGACCTTGTGAGCCTTCCACCGACAGCGAGGCCACGTCCAATAGGCGGATGGCGTTCTTCCTTCCCCCCACGTTCACAGCCCCCGCAGACCCCGAAACTTGCAGCTCTTGTTGGTTCTCCACGTCCCTCTCCTCCTCTTCCGACCCGTAAACGTCATTGTCGACGTCTGCAATGATGTCGCGCAGTGGTTCATCGCTGCTGTCGGCGCGGACTTTGGTCATCGCGCGCTGCAGGCGGCGCGGAGCGCTCGCAGCAGAGCCGTCCATGGGCTTGATGTTCGATTTTTCTGACTCTCTCAGTGGTCGTAATTAGGACGCAAGTGTACGGTTCACGTACACGCACACAAGTTGTAGTTCGAACCCATTGGGTCAGCTTCTTGCTAATCAAGTGTATTCACGTCCTCCACTGCCCCTGGGCGTCTAACACTATGCCTATCTCGTAATGCGGAACGAACGCACCTTGGCGAGTAGCTCCTTGGCCTCGCCCTTGGAAAAGTGCTCGCGGACAGGCTCCAGTATCCTGCAAAAACACGAATAACAAACAAAAGAAATGTTAGCCAGACGAACAACAACAACTTCAAAGACCGGGAGACGTACTCGTTCAGGTACTTGGTCAGCGCAGTCTTGAGATCCGTGCCGTTGACCTGGCTTGCAACAAAGGCGTCCTCGAGTTCCTGGTAGGCTGCGAACGTCTTCTCCGTGCCGTCCACCTGCTTCACGACCACACCAGTCGCAGCGTAGCGAGGGCAAATGATGTGCTTCATGTAGTCCAGAATCGGGTTCGCCTCCACGATACCCTCCGGGCAGAAGGCCTTCTCGATCTTGCGGCTTACGTCCTCAGCGGCATCTTCCATGAAGATGGCCGACTCCGGATCACTCTTGGACATCTTCTCCTGTCCCTCCTTCAGACCCATGAGCATGTGGTGGCTCAGAATGACGGGCTTGAAGCGGATCTTTGCCTGGTCACAGTAGTCGCGCGCAAGCATGTTAATCTTACGCTGGTCAATACCGAGCTGGCAGATGTCGGCCTTCAGGTTGAAGATGTCAGCGCACTGCATGAGCGGGTACAAGATCTGCGCCGCTTGCATGCCCTCCTTCTCCTTGCGACCCATGATCGTGCAGCACTTGAGCGTACGAGCGATCGTTGTGCGGCGAGCGATATCCATCACGCGCAGCCAGTACGAGGCACTATGCGCAATAATCTCCTTGGAAGCCCACAGGAACTCCACGTTGGTCATGTCCATGCCCACGGACTTCCAGATTTCCACCATGTATTGACCCACAAGGCGAATCTTGTCCAGGTCACCGCCCATTTTGTTGTTCAGCATGGCAAACCAGTCGGCCACCCAGAAACGGAACACACTGCCAGCCGACGTAAGCTTGTTCACGTTCACCGTACGCAGGACACCTTGGGCAATGTGCATACGGCCCGAGGGCTCGAAACCATCGTAGCACACGGGGTGCTCTTTCTTCTCCATAAGCGCCTGGAGCTCGTTCTCCTGAATACACTCCTCGCCGACAGAGCGGGCCACAGCGTAGCGCTCTTCAAGCGACAGTGACGACGGCTTCCACTCCTTGGCAGCCTCCGGAAATCCGGACAGCGTAAGGTTGGCCATCTTGTCGGCGTCCGGCGTCGGGGACACCTTCAGCTTCTTGATGCTCGCGAACATCGTCTTTAGCGGGCCACTGGCAAAGTGCTGACGCACGGGCTCCAGGAGAGCGTTGATGTACTTAGTCAAGCACGGCTTCAGGTCAGCCGGGTGAACCTTCTCGCTGGCAAACGCAGCCTCCAGTTCCTCGTACGTGGCAAAGGTGAGGTTGCCGCCGTTCTTTTCGTTACGCTCAAGCGTGACACCCTCTGCGTGGAAGGGGAAGACCAGGTACTTCATGTAGTTCAGAACTGGGTTTCCTTCCACCTCGCCAGGGACGCAGTACGCCTTCTTGATCTTCGTCTTGACCTCCGCAGCAGTGTCATCGACGTAGATAGCCGACTCGGCGTCCGTGGTGCTCATCTTGAACTGCTCCTGCTTCAATCCGAGCAGCAGCGGGTGCGAAAGGAAGACAGGCTTGTTGGGCAGCTCCTTCTGCACAACGTACTCTTGCACGAGCGCATTGCCAGCGTCCTGGTCCGCGCCCATTTGGTAGATGTCAGCCTGCAGCAGGAAGCCGTCGGCGACCTGCATTAGCGGGTACAAGATGCGGTTCGTGTTGTGCACGGCATCGTCCGTCTTGCGTCCCATAATGGGCGCGCACTGCTGCACGCGTTCGACCGTGAAACGTCCGGCCGCGTCAAGCACCTGCGACCAGTAGGCACCGGCGTGACGCGCAGTCTCCGTGGAGGCCAGCATGATCTCGAGGTTGGGCAGCTTCTCAGCGTCCAGTCCCAGTGCCTTCCACACCTCCACCATGTAGGTACTGACACTGCTGAGCTTCTTGAGGTCGCCACCGAACTTGTTGTTGAGGAGCGCGTGCGAGTCCGCCACCAGCAGACGCACGTGGCAGCCCGCGTCCATGAGGCGCTGGGCGTTGAGCGCACGCAGCAGACCAGCAGCGAGCGTCACGCGACCCGAAGGCTCGAAGCCGTCGTAGGCGATGGGGCGCGTCTTCTCAGCGAAGAGCGCACGCAGCTGAGCTTCGTGCTCCGGTGTCAGTGGCGCGCCCGTGATGGCCGCGAGCTTGGCGAGCTTCTCCTCGATGGGGAGCGCGGCAGCGGCGGGGGCGGCAGGAACAGGGGCGTCCAGCGTCAGGGCGGAGAAGCCCTTCTGCACGGCGGCGGCGGAGGGAGCGGGCGGGGGCGTCGCCATCAGGTCCAGGAAGCGAGCGACCGAGAGAGCGAGAGAGCTTGGATTTCCAATTGGCCGCCCTGACGCGCTTGACCAGGCTGTGTAAGAATGGTGTGGCGCGTATCATTGCAGGTGGTGCGAAGGTGGCGCGAAGAAAAAGCGTGTAGCGCACGCGTCGAGCGACCTCAGCGATGTCTGTGGCAGGAAATGTACCGACCGATCGCTGTTCGGTGGCGTAATGATGCGCCCTCGCAGGTCTCTTGCAACGGCGTAACTTGTCCCATTTCGCCGTCGGCGTCGCTGCATCGGTGTCGTGCCCTTGCACTCGCGACCTGAGCTTCCGCCGGGTAACGGCGGAGTTTACACTGCGCGTTATATATACATTTGACCCATTCTGAGCAGGGCATGCATTCCACTTCGATCGACCGAGTCGGCTTGGGCGTCATCCTTGCCGTGAACATTGGCTCCTCTTCTGTTGAGCGGAATCCGCGGTACCCACGCTTTTGCTCGACGTGCATTGCCGGCTTTAAATCTCAGTCTGATTGGATACCCTTTGGTGCATGGCCGCCTCCCTATTCTTAGAGTTGCTACCGGCCCAGCACGACTAAATACAAAATGTTTGATAAAAGTTGTTAAACATGCTTCAGCTTGGTCACGACCTCGTCCTCATACCATTTGCCGTCTGCTGCTGCCACCGAACTGTATCCGTACTGGTCCATTAGTGTCAACAGCCCCGTTTCAAAACTTGAGCAGCAGGCGCTCGATGCAGGGCTAGCAATGCCCCAAACGATCACCATTCGCGGTCTTTCCCCGGCAGTCTGAAGCGCTCGCACTCCCGGATCGATCCCGTCGCCTCTCAGCTCCGCAGCATGTGTCTGTGCTCGTTCAATCTCCAGCCGTTCCTGCCGCAGTGGGCGTCCGCCGTCGAAGACATGGGACTGCGCAAGCTAGCGCCCGTCAAGTCCTCGCGGCCGCGGCGTAAAGTGCGCCCCCGCCACGCCAAGCGCGCGTGGTGCGACAGCCTCATCTACTCCAACCTCGTGTATGCGCTCGCAGCGCTCATCTCGTTCGGCTGTGGCCAGTACTTTTGCGGCGTACTGCAGATGGGCGCGGCCATTGCGTCGACCATGTTCCACCGCTCCAAGGAGACCAAGTACCTGCTGCTAGACGCGCTCATTAGTGGCACGCTCGGCATCGTCTTCGTGTTCGCCGGCCAGCACACGCTGTCCAACGAGTGGTACGGCATCCTGGCCGTCAAGATGCTGCTGGGCGTGCTCTGCTGCTTCACGTGGCTCTACTGCGGCATGCCCGGCGGCGAGCGCTACGACAAGTGGCACAAGCGCTGGCACTACGTCTCGGGCGCGACCACGATCTCGACCACGCTCTTCCTGTCCTTGTACCTCCCGGAGTTCGACTTGCTCATGCACGAGCTCATCCAGGACCTGGCAGTTGTCCGCAGCATGTTTATCTAAGGACGCGGGTGTCCGACGACAGTGATGACGACAAAATGGCGTCGCGGCGTCGTCCGCGACATCCTTGGAAGGTGGTCGGTCGATCCAGAACCCACACTTGCTCCATTAGCCGAATGCGAAGCACGAAACCAGCTACAAATAACCCGCGGCTGTGGTTACCCTGGGAACGCTACAGGCAGATCTTACGCAGTGTAGCGCTGCGACCGTCGCTGTCACTGACAAGACAAGAGGAAGACAACCTGGTTGTGTACGTTTTTCAAATTGATTCAATAGACTTTGTCCCATAACGAGTCTCCCTTGCTTGCTGCATTCTGCATTGCCGACAAGCGCTTCCTCGCCTTCAAATCGGAAGGAGGGCTGCATCGCCGCAATCGGCGACCTGTCACAGACGTGGATGCTGTTTACGCTTTGAGCCTGGAAGTTGCGAAGCGAACCGCCTCCCTCGACCGACTTGATGGCTACAAACAACTTCAGCATCGGTATCTTTGCATCGAGGACATGTGCCCCGCTTCAACGCGCGGTCGAGCGTGACCACCACCAGTTCGGAACTCGAACCCGCCGCGAAGGCGACGTTGAATCAGGAGGCTTTCCGCGGGGCTTCCTTGCCCTTTCATCAGACCCGTTTCTGCCGGACAGCACTGAAAGGCAACAACAGCACGGTCTCCGCTGGCCAAAATGGCGCTCAACTCGGCTGAACTTCAGCCTGAAGCTGTCCTCTTCCATTTCGTTTTTGCGACTGGGAGAGACTACGGGCACTTGCCAACGTGGCCATCGAGGTGCAGCTAGTAGCGATAGTCGTCGACCAATATCAGTATTAAGCGCCTTGCAGCTGCAGTTGCCACCAAATCACGACTCGGGCAGGAACCGATACAAAGTCGCTTGCCTCTTTTCTGCCGAAACTCAGCGGTAAATAACTGTGCCTCCTTCTTGGCTCCACTTTCACTTGGCTCCGTGGGGAGAGAGAGCTGCTCCAAGCAGTCCCAGTCCAGCGCCGCTGTATTTATAGGCGGCCACCGGTAGTTACGCGGCATCGCACCGCGCTGGTCTCCTTCCGCGCTCGTATTTCCCGTCTCGACGCCCCATGGCCAGCAAGCTCAACGCCTTCCTGGCCGCCGTGCCCGCCAACGCCAGCGCGCCCAGCCCGCCCAAGTCGGCGCCGGCCGCGCTGGCCTTCCCGCAGCTGGAGCTCAAGGCCGCGCCAGAGAACGTCGGGTCCTTCGCGCCCACGACGCCGCAGCCTCCCATGGCACGCCGCCGCCGCTCGTCGTCGCTGCGCAAGACCAACCCCAGCCTCAAGCTGGCGCTGGACACCCGCAGCTCCAATCAAGAGCACGACGGACCGGAGGAGGACCGAGACGTGGCCAGGCCGTCGCCGCTCAAGAGCTTCATGGCCGCACAGGCCGCCGCCGCCAGCCTCAAGACGCACACAGAGACGCACATGCCGGACTTGGCCCGCACAGGCAGCGGCTCGGAGCTGGACGCCAAGTCGGAGGCCGGACCCATGCGCATGGCCAGCATGCAAGGCTCGCACCACCGCCGGGTGTCCACCGACACGACGCTCTTCAACCGCTACTTGCGACAACAGGCGGACCGCGACATTGGGCAGGACACCGTGCAGCACTTCGCCAATGTGCCCGTCATTACGGCCACTGCAGCTGCCGTCGATGCGCTCGAGAGCGAGATGAACGTGGACAACAACGCTGACGAAGAGCACGCGACCGCCGTCGTGCACGTGCTGGACCCGGAAGAAATCCTCGCGCTCTTCCGACTGGGAAGCACCATCCCCGTGTCCAGTGCGCTGGAGATTGTTCGACGCGCAACCAAGCTTATGTCCCTTGAGCAAAACGTTATTTCTATTCGTGCACCGTACACACTGGTGGGGGATTTGCACGGCCAGTTCCAGGACCTCTTAGAGCTCTTCCGCGTGCACGGCTCTCCGGCTGTGGACAACCCGTTCCTGTTCCTCGGCGACTATGTGGATAGAGGTGTTTCCTCGTGCGAGATCATCTTGCTGCTGTTGGCTTTCAAGGTAGCGTTTCCGGAGAGTGTGCATCTATTGCGTGGTAACCACGAGTGCCGCAGCTTGAGCACATTTTACGGGTTTCGGGCCGAGTGCCTCAAGAAGTACGGCCCTGTATTGTACAACCGCATGATCAAGTGCTTCGAGAGTATGCCGCTGGCTGCACGTCTCGAGACTATGCATGGCACATTCCTGGCTGTACACGGCGGCTTGTCGCCCGATATCGCCTATGTGGAGGATATTAACGGCGTCGTGAACCGATTCATGGAACCTGAGCCAAATGGAGCTCTGTGTGATTTGTTGTGGTCTGATCCAGCTAAAGGGGTGGCGCAGGAACAAGAATGGGCGCCTAATGGTATGCGTGGCTGCTCGTTCACGTTTAACGAGCGCGCATGCCGCGAGTTTCTAAAGCGCAACAGTCTCTTGGCTATCGTTCGTGCACATGAGTTGGAAGAAGACGGCTACAAAGAGCACTTCCGTCACGAAGCTGACCGTACAGAGGAAAATGATGACGGTGAACTTGTGCTGCCTGCCGTGGTAACCGTATTCTCAGCCCCAGAGTACTGCAACACTAACCACAATGTTGGAGCTACATTGAAGATTCCATGGGAAAAGCAAAACGGTCGTCTGCTGCAGTACCAACAGCACAAGCGCAGTCAGTACGCTGAATTTGAGTTTACTCGCCCAAGCGAAGAGGAGGCCGTTAAAGCATTTCTGGAGGAGAATCTGCCCTTCTTGCCAATTGACTTTTACGATTTGGTGAACGTGTGCCGGCAGTTGCGGTTCACACTTGAGCGCGCAGCCAGCATTACGTCTTCGCTCTCGCCGGCTACGGACCCGCCTCGCAAGTTGTCATTTGTTTCATCGTTGTGTGCACCCGCAACAGCACTCGATAAAAAGGTTGAGGAGGAAGACCCTGAGCTCCCTGTGTCACCTCCGTCACGTGCACCAAAAACCGATTTAGAAGACAAGGACATTGAGCATAGTGCAACTGACAGTCATGAGGCCCTCGGTGAATCATTGCAGGATTGGGAGCTGGTTGGCGAAAGAAAGAGTTGTGAATCTGCCGATGACGCGAAGAAGTCGAAAAAAGACATTAAGAAGGAGAAAAAGGAGAGGAAACTGAAGGAGAAAATGGAGAAGAAGCAGAAGAAGCAGCAGGAGAAGCAAAAGAAGAAGTGGGATACCAGCCGTATCGTTACCGGTTGGAAGTTTTGTCCAGGATTTGTTCGCTTCTACGATCGGTACTTTGCACGCGACGGCGAAACGAAGAATGGTCCGGAAATCACTTCCGCGCCAGGACACCTGGGTAAGAGAGCGTCGTGGATTCCCCATTACAAGACGCCGTTCAAGCGCTCAACTTCTACCGGCGAGGCTACGACAGACAACGAAGCTAATGACACAGTCACGGAAACCATTGGCCCTGTTCGACGAAAGAGTATGACAGACTGGATGCCGATGCCATCGTTCGAGCAGGTCGCCCAACTAACGACCACCCTCCAGGGCCACATTCCAATCCAAGGGAGCGGCATTAACGTGTTCACCAAGGCACAATGGCAAGCTCTCCGGCTATATTATTCACTATTGGATCTTGACGGCAGTGGCGTTCTGGTGGAAGAAAGCTTTGTCGTTCTCCTCGCCGAGCAAGATAGCGGTACGTTTGCTCTCTCATTCCTTTCTTACGTGTTAGTGCTCACCTAGTTATTTGTTGTGTGATTTGAACAGATGCCTACGCGACAGAAGACGAGTTGAGCCTTCTAATGGAAGTAATGGACTGCAACGCAGACAATATGATCACAGAGCAAGATTTCTTGCTATTCGCGTACCGCGCTCTTCTGCGGTGGAAGAAGGCCCTTCATGGTTCCAGCTAGGAGTCCCCACCCAAGAGGTGTAGTGTTTAACTTGAAGCGAAGTATCCCCAATGTCAGAATAGAATCGACAGTAATGCGGCATCTCGGCCCAGAATGAGAACATACAAGTTGAAAACATTCGCAGCGTCTTGGCTTCCAATCTTTTTCGGATTAAGCATCAGAGTTATATGCGTGCTGGCGATGCTTTTGATGTGTAGGGCCCAAGAAACTAAAATGCACATTGCACGATCGAGGCACAAAGAGGTATAATAGTGCACTGCATTATCGTGCG
The DNA here is from genome assembly GCA_000468175.2 of Phytophthora cryptogea. NCBI lineage: Eukaryota > Oomycota > Peronosporomycetes > Peronosporales > Peronosporaceae > Phytophthora > Phytophthora cryptogea. The sequence continues at coordinate 11,184 of KV743750.1, forward strand.
AGGGTAACAGGTGACCTCTTTTGGGTGGGGGAGCCTCGAGCTCGAGTCGGGGCAGATTTGCCTTTATCCTTCTGGGTCATGGTTACGTTGAAAGTCTTCGTGCCTACAGTGCCTGGAATGGAATAAGCTCCGGGCCCTACTGTCTCAGGCACAGTCGGCTTCACGCGAAATCGTGCCTCATTGCCGACTGTCAAACGAATGTCTCTCGATCTTGTGTACAAGGCGCCACCATCGCCAGCAGTTTCCTTGTAAGCTCCAGGTCCTGGCAGGTCACAAACATCCTTTGTATCAAACACGGATCGCTCTTGTGTCGAAAGAAATGGTATCCGAGGTGACAGACAGCCTCCAACATCCAACGTATCGACCACTGGTGCATCTGAAGCAACAGCAGAAAACCCCTTGGAGACATTGTACTGCCCGACAGCCGGAGTGACTTGAGAACCTACGCAATGCACGTGAGGAGGTGCGTGCGGTGGAGCATTCTTGGCAAACCTGGTTGAGCTGGATTTAAATGCAGCCGAATTGAGAAACTGCATTGTATTGAACGATCCCGTCTCGGCGTAAGCTCCAGGGCCTGGAGTGAAATCCTCCACATCCATGCGCTCCAACTCGCCCCATACCTGCCGTTCCGAAGTCGTACCAAAGATTCCGTTTCGACCAATGCAAAGCTTTCCTCTAGCAGCATGGTTTAGCGAGCGTGGAGTTTCACTTTTGTAAGCACCGGGTCCTGGTGCTGCAGGTGTCTTTGTAGGCGCAAGACAAGGCCGTTCTGTCGCGCACGAAAACCCAATTCCATCGGTGCGGTGGTGAGGTATTGACCCTCCACCCGACTTTCTTCCATGATGTTTCGAGGTAGTATTTCTGCCAGCACCGCTGTATCTACCCGGGCCTGGCGTAGTGATGTAGGTCGGATGGCTGAACGGGGTGGCGAGTTGCGATGTCAACTCCGCGCGGCCCGTGGTAGATCCAAATGCTTCCGTTTTCAAACCAGCACCCGTACATTTGTTCTGCTCCTGGCGATATCGCTCGGCTCGTTCATCCTTGACTTGAAGCTCCTGGTCCCGGTCGGGGTCGTATACCCCCACTGGTTTGGGCGCCGGTAGAATGGGCACCTTGGAAGCAAATACTGCACTTTGTCGTGCAGCTCGGAGGTGGCTTCGGCGTGCGCCAATTCGAGGCCGTTGGCCTTCTGGAATCAATGCGTGCGATTTTGATGGAGCTGCGGCGACTGATGCAGTCTCAGGAACAGGGATAGTATTATACTGACCGGGCCCAGGAAGCTTGGTGAGTTGTTTGTTTTCCTCCCATACCTCACGCTTCGCTGTGGATTTCAGCGACGGAGCAACATTATTCTTCTCATTCCATATCGGATTGTGTCTGCTATAGGCAGCAGGCCCAACCGTATCCTGCCCAATTCCCGAGTAGATTTCTTCGGGCGGTGATTGACGCTGGAGTTCAACACCCACCTGCACATAACCATAACTTTGCAGTCGCCGGGGGATTGCAGGAACTGACGGCTTAACTAAATGTGCAAATTTGTGAGGGCCTTGGTGCTCTCGCTGATTGTTGGAAGGTGGCGACGAAGCAGGACGGAGATAGCTCCCTGGACCTGGGTTATCTTGAACACTGGATGCACGAAATATTGACGACCCCGGTGCGCTCGGAGCAAAGCGAGAAATCTGTTGGTACCATATTTAGTGAGTATTAATGCAAAGATCCCAACCGCCTGATCCGTAGTTGTGCACCTTGGTGGCGAAGACATTCGACGGTGGCAATCCGTGTTGACTTCGCGATTCGTCAATGTATGCTCCCGGGCCTACTCACAACAAATGCATCAGTCAGATTGGTCCGGATAAAACTAAGCAAACAGTAACCTGACCGGGAGTGATAGCAGACGTGGTTTTGTTCTCGTTGAGGTTGCGCTTTTCGGATGTGGCGAAGCTGGAGAAGAGAGGTCGTTGAGCGCGAACGCCAAAACTTGTGATAACCTGCTCCGTTGCATAAGACCCTGGTGCCACAGTTGCTGGTGTGGGAGCTCCGGTGCCAAACGCCGACACGCGCTTCGATCGCGTCGTAATTGTCATCTTGAGCTACTGAAGTCGACAGGCTTGAAAATGAAACTCATAAGCTTGCCTATCTCCAGAAACAGCTCTACTGCCTCAAAAAGTAAAGATATAATTGTCATCTTGGGACCGTGGCTGCTAAGTAGGCTCTAGCCCACGTCCGTCAAATGACTGGCCTCAATACCACGAGGTGGTGTGGTCGTGGGGCACACGAACACGTCTTCGCCGCGCAAAGAAATGAATGTTTCCATTTTGGTCTTCTACGCGGTAATATCAAGGTCTGATAGTGGCTCGCACACTCGACGAGCGAGATCTGGACGGTAGGTGGCTAGCTTGGCTTGGAGCATGGAAATCTCATCCAGCATTTGACGCAGCGAAACTCCGGATCGAGAGCGGTGAGGGTCAGCGCAAATAATTCGGCCGGATGCAGGAGCCGCTGCTGAACGCCCATGGGAGCGTAGCTCGTACTTGGCCAGTTCCTTCTGCAGTTGCTCCATTACTGGGCGTAGTCGACGTTCGTGGACGTCTAGCCATTGTCGGGTGAGCAGGCTAGCTTGCCGCAGCGTTGTCGGCCGTCCGAGTACGGAAAGTCGTGCACCTTCGTGCAAGTCCCAAGCAGACAGCGGCGCCCCCGTCACGGCATGTGCAATGTGGGAAATAGTGAACACGTTGGGAGACTCCTCCATTACAACCTGGAAATGACGAGTCGGAATGGAAAAGTAAAGCCGCAAGCGGCACTGGCGAGTCTCGCCCAGCAACGATGTCTCTTTCCACCAGCAGTGAAAGCACAAGATCTCTAGCTCAGCGACGCTGCAAACACAAATATCAGTTTTTGGTCAGTAATGAAAATGTCAAGCAATAGAAAAAATAAATCGAAACGTACTTCTTCATCGAGGTCTGCTTGTGCAGCGTGGCAGCATGCTCGAATTCTTCAGGGTCAGCGGCCCGTGTCATGGGATCAGGTTCATCGCCCCCTCCGAGTAGAGGCACCAAAGGATGCATAGCTTGCCGAGTCTTGGACACAAAATTATAATAGTACGTGCTCGTCGATTTCAACGTCTCCGGCGAAAGAATCTCCTGAAATGCCATCCACCCAGTCTCGCTTCCTTCATGACGGTTTGACGCTTGCTGGTGGTGGTGACGAAGGACCTTTATTTGGTCCACAAAGTAGCGCTCGCTACCATCGCCCCCTTGCTGTCGGTTCGGTGGATTCGGGGTTGTGGCGGCCTGCTTCATTAGCGGGAGCAAGTAAGTCTCGCGAGTGAGATCCACTTCAAATCGGCGTGCCTGGGCGTGCAAGTCTTCCGGGGTAAGAAATGTCGGTGAGTCCATCCTGATTTCCCCCACTCTGTCGTGTTAAAAACTTGAATTGTGCGTAGCAACCTGGCAGTTGCACGGGCTTGACTAAAAATATCGGCACAGACGTGCTACAGTTCACTCCATTTTCGCTCCGTCAAAGAGCAGACCGCACGTGTGCATGAACCCTGTAGTGCGAGCCTGAGCTTTTGACCTTGAGGTGGAAAAGCATTGCGTTAGCAACACAAACCTGTCGGAGGATGTCACCACAAGTCGCGCTTGCGGTTACCCAAGTAGACGATCACCGTCAGCACGAAGTCGATCACCAATGGCCCAAACGACCCAGGAACGTCTTCAAACCAATGCGTCTCCTGACACCCGTCGACGACGCGATGACGCTTTGTAGTGCACTGCAACGAAAGCAGCACTACACTGTATCTAGCGCAGGCAGCAGTCGGACTGCCCCGCCCAGCAGCAAGTGCAGAGGGCAACGTCTTGACAAGTCTGCAGCACTTCAGTGTAGCCATTTGCAAGGAAGATACTTCTTGTCGTCGTGTCGCGAGTCGCCAAAAGCCGGCGCGTGTCCACCTCCCTGCCGCCTCCTACACATAGTAGAACCTAGCGACCCACGTCGGCATGGCTCCAGCCTGTAGAAGGCGTCGTCCAGCAGTCGGAAAAGGCCAGGGGCCCTGCCTTCGCTTGACTTACGCGGCGGAATCCGAGAATGCTGCACAGTTTATGCGCGCTCGAATTTGTGGGCACTCGCTCTCTGGCGCCATCAAAACGTTACATCAGCCCTGTGATCGTCTATGCTGTCTCGAAAAGACGGTCGCCTAGCCGACGCATTTGCTGTTTGAAGCGACCTGCCTCGCCAGAAATATCCACATTGCCTGCTCAGAACACGAGAGCAGCCTCATTTCCCCACTTGCGAGGAGCTGCCGACGTGTTAATCGGTCACCGCCGCTTCCAGCCATGAGCACGCGCGTGTTTGTGCGGCTGTACGACGGCGCCACGCAGCACGAGACCGACGACGAGGTGCTGGAGCTGCCGCCGGCGCCGCTCAAGTGGAAAGACGTCATCACGGCCATGGTGGCCGCGGTTGGCAAGCAAAACGAGTACGAGGACGGCGTGACGACGCCCAAGGCGCGGCTCTTCCTGCTGCCTGCAGAGGTTGGGGGCATCACTGGCGAGGTGCGTCGCCTTCTGCTCTTGGCTCTCGCTGTTCTAGCCGACAACTAACTTCGCTTTGAACAGCTTAACGCCCGTGCACTGCGCTTCGGTGTCCGGGAGAACGACCGCTTCGTGATTTGTCTGCAGGGAGAAGACTACCAACCACCCAATGAGCGACAGGCAGACGTCTCGGTGTCGGCCCCTGCGGCTGCGACAGTCGCTCCTACGGGCGGTTCTTCCGCACGGCCGATGACGTTGTCCACTCCGAGTGCGAACAGTGTCACGACGGAGCCCAGCATTTCTCCTTACGCCAATGACCAGACGGTGGTTCAAACTAGCAACGTTCCCCCTTCTGGTGGCATGGGAGGACCCCCTAGAGGCGGTTTTGGAGGCGGCGCTCCGTCGGGAGGCTTCATGTCCAGCGGTAAGAAGGGAAACAAGCGCTACCGAAGCATCTCGGGCAAAATGGCGGCTATCAAATCGCTGGGTGACAAGGGACTTATCTCGAATGACGACCGAGGCCACCTGAAGGATCTGCTCCTGAATAGCGACTCACCGCAACTCCAGGAAGCTCTGGACAAGTACAACAACACTGGCGATTTTCAAGCGGTGAAGGATCTTCTGCTTAAAGAGATCCAAAATCCGTCCTCCAAGCGCAACACTGGCGACTGGTTGTCCGAGAGTTTTGTGAACGACATTGCCCTCAACTTCAACACGACACCACCAGCGGCCAAGTCGGAACCGATGCAAGTGCAGAGTCTCAACAATATGAACCGGTTCAACGCGATGTCTGCATCAATGACCCCGTCAGGCAACGCGTACGCGTACCAGACAGCTAACCAGTCGACTCCTATGAATGCGTCAAGCTACCCGCAGAGTTCTCCCATGGCTGTGAACCAGTACTCGGCCACAACTCCTGGCGGCAGCATGTCCAGCACCGAATACCCGACGTCGGTGCCAATGTCAGCAGGCTACCCGCCTGCAACATTGATGCAGCAACAGTATCATCAGCCTCAAGCATCTCCAACCAACATGTACGGAGCCGCACCACAAATCAATCTGCCACTTAGAGATCGCGCGACTTACATGAAACGAGGCTACGAGTCGTCGCCCGTCCACAACATGATGGGCATCAATCCACCTGCGGTGTCTCCTGCGGCATCTGCGCAAATGGGCATGAACGGATACGGGATGCAGCCTGGCTATACCATGAACCAAGGATATCCTGCCAATGTAATTTACGCTGGAGATCAGTCACACTACGCCATGAGCCCGTACATGTCCGGCACCAACGGCGTGTACAACCCTTACCAGCAACAGCAGCAGCCACAGTACGCTATGAACCGGTACGGTTACAACAGCATGCAACCAGATATGGGCTACAATTTCTATGCTGCGGGCTATGGTTTTGGCACGGCGCAGCTTCGTGCTGGGCCTGGAGGGAAATGGACGACCGCTCCGCCCATGCCTTCGTACCCCCCACCCTGCTCGAAGGAGGAAAAGAAGGAGAAGATTGCCAAGTGGCTGAAGAAGCGCGAAAACCGCAACTGGTCTAATAAGCCGTCGTACCCGGTGCGGCATAGCATTGCGAAGAACCGCAAGCGTGGAGAAGACGGTCGGTTCATCACGAAAGCGCGACTTGCTGAAATGGCGGCGGAGGAAGCGGCAGCCGCAGCTGCTGCTGGCAATAGCGATGAGCCCCAGAAGGCATCGCCGCCATCGTCTACAGCTGGAGAATCCCCCATTTCGTTGGTGTCTCAAAGTGCCATGCCTCAAGCTACGTCTGTGCCGTGAAGCCGTTTTGCTGCGATAGAATAGTTGTGTATCGAATAGTTATCGTAATTCAAAGCGAATTCAATTCGTGGACAGTGCCGCTCTACATATCGGTAGTAAACTACGTTTGTTCTCGAAGTCGACAGAACGATAAGTTGCTCGACAAATACTGCGCAATCTATTGATACAACGCTCACTACATGTACAATTTACAAAACTTTCTTAACGGCTTCCTCATAGCGGAAGAACGGCAGGGCTCACTCCGACTGGGATAACAGGGTCGGTGGTCGTCTTGTCGGCCTTCGATTCGTTCGCTTCGATGAGCTTCTTGAGTTTGTGAAACTCGTCTTTCGAGCTGCACACCATTTGACCATCTTCCCAGCTGTAGCGATTCCAGTTTAGGATGGAGACGGCCCACTGGTCTGTGACTTCACGCGTTGATCCAGCGAATGTGATCGACACCAAGTTGTCCGTTTCCACAGGCTGCGGAGCCCCGCGACGACGAACGGATGCAGTTCGCGGTTGGGCATCGACGCGAAATTGATTTGACACTTGACCAAACTCGTTCGCGGGCAGCAGGAACACGTCGACCTTGGACCCTGATAGAGCGATCGCTCCGAGCAACTCGCCACCCATGCGCGAAAAGTACTGCAACATGCCCTCGTCGAGGATGCAGTAAACAATTCGAGTGTCGTCGCCGTCGACTTTCAGCAGGTAACCCTCCACATTGCCGCCGTAGTTCATTGTTGTGTTCTGCTGAAGCTTCAAATAGTGTAAAGTTTGCCTGCTGCTTCGACCGCTCAAATACGAAAGTGATGAATTGCCGCAGCAAAGCCCAATGGCAGAGTCGAGCACTTCCAGCCGAGAAGGAGAGGGAGAAGCAACAGGAGGAGGGCAAGTGCCATGTGGCGCGAGGACGACAGCAGGGCTGGGCTAGGAGAGCGGAAATAGGAACAGCAATTGAAGTTGACTCAGGCTGGCTGAAGGTGCATGCATTGCTCGGCACAACAGGCTCTATTCATGTCGGCTGTCACCTAGGTAGGTGGTCACCGCTCCAGCAGCATTCCGGCTCCATGTCATCCCCGCGGAGTCTTTGAGTGAATATCCAAGCCATGCAACGCAGTTGTGCTGCCGTTACAACCTCAGTGTCTCTTCATCTGAAGCACCAAATGAAGATGCCGCTTTCGAGGGTGATCCGGCAGCGCGACTCGAATCTGCCCGGCGATAGCCCTCCACCGACCGAGGTGTTGGACGCCATGCGTTCATACGCCGAGGGCCATCAGGTGCAGGAGATGCTGCATATCCTCCTGACGCGGTTGTTGGAGACCCAGCCGCTCGATCCGTTTGAGTTCCTCATCCAAGCGCTCCAAAAGGACGAGCAGCTGGAGGCCCTCGAGAAGAAAGCTGCCTTGCGTCGATTCGACTTGCGGCGTGAAAAAACTAAGAAGCAGCTGGTCCTGCAGCTTTACACGCGTCTGGTAGCGCTGCAGCGCACCCAGCACAAGGACAAGCTCGAGGCGCAGGGCGTGCATCTTGCACGTGGGTTTCTGACTTTGCAACTGCGACTCGATGAGACCCGAAGCCACATGCAGAAGCTGTTCTCGAGCCACTACCGCGACCTCATCGCGTGGTTTACGACACACGAAGAAGAGCTCCCCAGTGCCATTACCGTCGAGCAGTTCGCCAGCACGTGCATGCAGATCTTGCGCACACAAGCGTCGGCTTAGGAATCATAATGGCTACATTAATTGAGATGGCTACATTTGACCTATTCAGATTCAGTATACCGTCTGGATCTACGATGGACCTACGAGCTCCAGCGCCGAACGTCGCGCGTGTCCGGCGTGTGCGCGCAGCCGACCAAGGGCCATTGGACTGGCTGGTTCCCTTCATCCCTCCTGTGCTGCGTGTGAACCGCGAGACCCGCGCGGAGATCCGGCGCAAGTTGGACGAGTTGCTCTCGAAGGAGACGCTGCAGAACGTGGCGCTCGCTCTGAGTCCCCACTGGCGAAGACTTTTGTGTTACGCTCTGCTGACGGCCATTTGGATCGGAGGTTTGGTCTACATCCACCATAATGAGGCGGAGTTTGCGGTGGCGTACGTCATTTTGTCGGGCTTTAGTGTACTGGGCTATCACCTGCTGGTCGGAGGTGATGGCCGCTCGGAAGGCATCAGCGCCTACTCGGTCTTCAATCGCAGGGCCCAGAGGATGCTGGGCTCATTGTCGGCGGAACAGTTTGAGGTACGTGGTAAATTTGATGCCAGTGTGGGAGTTGGGAATCGCTCATTTATAATACACTTCTCTCTGCTCTGCTGTAGAATGAAATTCGTCATCGCCAGCCTGGACATGACGACGTTCCCGGCCCGCAACGAGCTGAGCGTGCAGCACAAGAATTTGACGGCCAAGACGAGATCTACGATGAAGACGACCCGTGCGTACAGCTTGAAATTATCCAACTATGCGCTAAGCAAGAACTAATTGTGTGGAATTTTGTGCTCGTGCGATGCAGAGATCTGTTAGCAGCGCTCAGACTTTCGCTCCAAGAGAAGAAGCGCGAGGCACGTCGAGCTCGTCGCACAACTCGTAGGAAGTGATCCGTTTCATTGTGTGTTGACTCTTTTTACAAACATGTCGCCTACAAATCTATGGCTTAAAAGCCGAGTGGGCAACGACTGATGCGCTCCTTGGGGTTTCCATTCTCGTCCAGCTCAACCATCTCTGCAAGCTTTTCTGGAGAGATAGGAGGGTGTCCTGGCGGGAGTACGATCTCTCCGGGGGCAGCATTAGCCTTCCTGTTCGAGTACTGCAGCATGCCGTTAAGCACACCCACTGCGGAAAGAGGACCACAATGCTCAGGGCCAACTTATCTGCACAACAATGAAAGAGATACGACGCACCTGCGACCAAGACGGCACCTGTAACCATGGAGGACGAGAACAGTCGCAGCTCAGTCACCGATGTCAGGTTGTCGTCCAGCGCCACCATCGCCATCGAGACGGTCCCTGACAGCGCCACTGTGCAGACGCCGATGGCTGCCATCAACTGCAGTGTTCAAAATGAGAGACAACACTCAGTCCACGTAATAACCAATGAGCATCACAACGCAATGCGCACCAGGGACGCGTCACCAGCTACAATGGACGCGATGGACGAAGTCGACGGCGACGGCTTCACTGGAGGTTCGGCTGCAGTGCTTCCTGCGTTCTGCTGCTTCGCCACTGGGCGCTGCTTGGTTGTCGCTCCGCTGGTGGATCCCAAATCGATGCCCATGCTGTTGCTGTTCTTTGGATTGTGCCAACTTCGATTGTGGGGCTGCCAACTTCCACACGCGATATAGTCAGCAAGAAAGCTGACTAGCACGCGCTTTATGCTATTTGATAGGTGCTCCCTATTGAAGAGAATATGGTGGTCCACCCTACAGCTTCTTCAACTGCCTCATCAGCACAGCAATATCCCGTGCCACCTCTACGTCCTCCTTTGTTTTCACCGGTACAGCCTTGGCTTTCAATACCCAGTTGGCTGCCTCCTTGGTTCGCTTCATTTTCATACAAGTCTACGAGCGAACACGAGACGGAGGTTAGAAAACTGTGATCAGATCTTGTCACTGTTCAGGGCTCAAGTACCTGTGCAAGAAGGAACACATTCTTCTTCCAGAATCCAGGGCTGATGTCCTCTAAGTAAAACAACAGTCACGTGCTATTAGACGTCAATCTGTTCACCTTGTCAACATAGCCGATCGTACCTGCAGCTTGAAAATGTTGTACAGCTTCCTCATAGGTAGCACTAGGCGGTGTGCCGAACAGTGCAGCAGCGGCGCGCTTCTCAATCCAAGTCATGTCGGCAAAGGCCAAACACCATTGCCCCAGGACATTGTGAGAAGTGGCGTCCGTTGGGTCCAGCTCGATTGCACGTTGAATGTGATCCTGTGGAGACGAACACTTTAGCAAAAACATATTTGAATGGCAACAACCTGTCTTACACGGATAACGTAGGCTCCAGCAATCTTCTCTTTCAAATCGCGGAAGTTCCCCACCGTGCTGAAATAGGGACACCAAGGGCGTAAGTATCCAATCCTTGGTAATTTGAATGCACTAATACAGCTTACCTAGTCATGATGGCCATCCACTTGTTGGACGCCGCCGAGTCAGCATTTAAAGCATACGCCTTCTCTGCATCAGCTAAGCCCTCAAAGGCTAGCTCCTTCTTCTCGTCTGGGTTGGTTTTCTCCTCCACAAGATAATTGCATGCGCGAGCCAAGCGCCACAGCTAGAGCAACGCATTCATCATTAGGCCTGTCATTCATGGTGACACCTAAGAGCCCCACTTACCATTTCGACGCTTGGAGGGTACTTTGGCAGCTCTTCTTTTAAATATTCTCGTGTGCGGGCGTGCTGTCCCTGCTCAAATAGGTCGTCTGCACGCTTGATAACTGCTTCAATGTCTCCAGGTACACTGTCCTTCTCTTCATCGTCATTTCCCGTACTGGGGGAGCTTTGTGCGCTGACTGTGGGTGCAGTTGGTGCCCCTTTACCTGTTCGCCAAACCAATGTTACTCTTCTTGTGGGTTGCAGAGGGAAAAGGGTGTAAAACTCACTGTCGTGCTGCCGAATTATCTCGAAGTCGCCCGCATCGTGAGGGAATACAGCCTTGTCCTCGAGAACGGGTACTTCCGCGCTGTTCCTAGGCGAACGTGTGAGAAGATCCATGCTAGCAGCTACAGAACAAGCTCAAAAGGTCAGTACTTCGTTTCTCAGTTGTCAAATCGAACGTTCGTGCACCTGTAAAGATGCCAACAGCGATCCACATCAGCGGCTGGAACATGGGCAGCTCCACGACAGAAATCTCTTCGTCTTCGCTGTTCCACGTGATCACGAGCGACACAGCCGTCACCAACACCATCAGCAGGAGACCGAACATGGCCAACAGCTACAAGAGCACCAGTCCGTCAGTCCGCAGTCTTGCCAATCGTCTCCTCCATTTACAACAGCGTACCATGTTCCTTCCTCTGTTCGCCGCCATCAACTGCTGGTCCGCTTCTGCCGCCTCCGCCTCGTCCTCCGACAGCCACTCGTAGTCCACGTCCTCGCCTTCCTCCGTCTCAGCAGGCGCGTCGCTCTCTCCGTGGTCGCGCGCTCCTCGCGTGGCGTACTTGTACACAATGACGGCAGCGGTGGCAGTCCCCGCCACGGCCGCTAGCGACCACAGCCAGCCGCGATAGTTGGTCATGCCGGAGGCTGAGCACTTCAACCGTTTAATGCACGAATTTAATTTAATGCACGAAGTAAAACACACAAAGTCTGGAAAACAGCAGGTCGGAACTTGTTTTAAACCACTGAATAAAACAAACATTTGAAACTCTGTTTTTTTTTCGGGAAGGGGTGATTTCCCCGTCAGGCACGGCGGATAACCCGAGGGGACAGAAGTCACGAAATGCGACAAAGCGTCCGGGGAACTGGGCGCGGACACTTCCCCATACAAACGCAGTCAAATGAACGATCCCGAAATTTGGGAACGAACGATCCAAAATTCGGTTTTCAGCCGGAAATTCGG
>KV743751.1:2572-15999 GCA_000468175.2 Phytophthora cryptogea
GTGGTACTATCAGGAACAGTAAGTTAGTTTGACTTATGAAATGGTAGTACGTTGGGATACAAAAATATAAGTTATTGGGTGGGCAGGATCGGGTACAGCACTGCGGGAGTGAACGGAGACTGTTTGTCCAGGTCGAAGAGCTCGGGATCTAGTTGGTCATTGGTTCGCACCTCGTTCTGCTTGGCTTGGCCTACGAATCGGGGAGAAGTGGTCTCCGATTGCCACGCAACTTCTTGTTGGGAAAGTTGGTCGCGGTTGTATCCGCTCACGGCCATCGCCAGTCGATTAGGACTTAGGAATTCATCGTCTTCGTCCTCGCTGCTGTTGGAGTTGGAAGACGCGATGGACGGATCGTCGTCTGGGTAGGGCAGCGGACTGCCACTCGAGCTCGAATTGCGCAGAACTTCCATCCCAGCACGTAGGAAGCTGCGGTTGTAGCGGAGAGTGCTTGAGCTACTGAGATTGCTAGCAGACGACGTGTGAAGCGGCAGTGGCAGAGTGATTGGACTGCGAGTTGATTGTCGTCCGGCAGATTCCACGCGCTCTTCGAACTGAGTGTCAAGTTGCAAGTTGATTAGACCTCGTTTGTCGGCACTGAGTTTCCGAGGCATTGATTTGCGCGACCGGGGACTCTGAGGAGCAGGAGGTCGAGGTGAAATCGCTGCCATCGTAGCAGCTCGAGCCGTCGAGATTTCGTTGAAAAAAGGTGGTCGAGCTGGGGACAACAGAACGTCTTGGCGGATGCCGAACTCGTTCACGTGGCGAACGATCTGCGACGGAGATGATGCAGTTTTGTCGTCCAGTAGCGGGAGTGCGGGCGTTCCCACTTCGATGGCGCTCGTGTTGTTTTGGTGCTTTCCTCGGCGTCTTCGTCTTCCTCCTTCGTGACTCATCTGCGCTCGGAGCTGTGTTCGACTGCTTCGAGGACTAGAATCCAAAGGTCTCACCAAACTTTGCTTGCTCTGATGGTGCTTTGGGGTTGCATTGGGTTTCCCAACTGTAAAGTGGAGATCCATCTCGTGCGCAACGCCAGGAAGAAGTTCTCGAGTGGCTCGACTGATCTTTTGCAGAAGAGTTTCGGCTGCTCCAGACGCGTCCGTGGGTATATACAGCGAGTTCACTCGTGGTCTCTCCATTGCAGGGTTCCGCTGAGGAACCAGTGTCTGACTGTTTTGATCAACAAGCGTGACAGTCGCTTGAACTTCCTTGTTGCGACGCAAGGATCGCATGTACAAGTCGTACTCGTACTTGCGCCAGATTTTGCCCATTAAATCCTCATTCGCAATGACTTGCTGGTCAAGTTCGCGTCGCAGTGTTGCCAATGCGACTTCGGCCTGGAACGCACGGTTCGTTTGCAGCACTTGGTCGATCCGAACTTGCTCGAGCGTGAATTCGACCGCTTGTTTTTCGTTTCGGACTTGGAACAGCATGAGCGTCGTGGTTTCCAGATCCGAGCTCAACATTCCTTTCTGGCATTCGTACAGCATCATCACACGCGCTTGTTGCTTTGTTGTGGTCGTAAGGTGTGAAATCTGCCGCAATTGTTCGCACACAACTCCTTCAAAGCTTGTGATCAACTCTGCCTTGAGCGCGATTTCTCGTTGCAGTTTGTTCACCAGGTGATCCAGCTTGCTTTTCCTAAATCGACTCATTCTCATAACTTCACGTTGGGAAGATGTCTGCGCTCCTGTCCCATTAGCTACATTGAGTATCATCAGTTCATTTGTTTCTTCTCCATCTCCTTCATCAACGTCTAAGCCTTCAATACAGATGATTCCTTTGCGACGTGCGGCAGCCCGTCGCTGACGACTCGTACGTTCTTCTTCCGTGACATCTTCCTGAACTTCCAGCTCAATATCAACGGGTTTGTCATCTTCATCGAGGATATGATCGAGCTCCAAGTCCTCTCCAAACGTGTCCATTACCATTTGTAGTAGCTCTCGAATCGCCTCATCAAGTGGGAATTCATCCAGCTTGACAAGTGCCAGCATGTTCTGAAGCGATAGGATGAACCGATTCAGCGAGTTCTTTGAGCTTGAATTGGCCAACGCTAACTCTGTTTTGTTGCGTTGCAGATCCTCTTTTTCCGTCTGGAGCTCCTCAACATGCTTTTCAGATTCCTCGACGCGCGTTTTCAGAACGGTTGTTTCTATCTCGGCCACTGACAAGTATTTCGTGAGCTGGTCGATCTTTGCGGCGTTATCCCGGTTGACGTAGGTGATTTCTCGGAGTTGCGCGTTGGCAACTTTCACCTCCACCTCAAGTTTTGTTATCTGGTCCTTGGAATTGGCCTCGTAAACTTTGAATCGCTCTTTCAATGACGCTACACTGTGTAAACCAAACAATCGCAATACACACAGTTAGAACCCCAACGCTGAGTGAAAGACTAGGCATCTGAACGTACTTCTTCTTGGCTTTCTCATAATTCTTTTCGAGCTCTTGAGTTTGTTGTCGTAGTTGCTCGCACGTACGCTCGGCATGCAAAAATGCTTGCTGGCCTGCCGAATAAACTCGCTTCGAGTGCTGCGTTTCAGCATCCAGGGCTTCTAGCGAAGTCCGAAGATTGTAGATCTGCTCTTCATCTCGTTTTCGATCAAGCTTGTTGGCCTCCACGATCGCTTCCAGCTCCATTTTCTGATTGAGGAGCTTTTCGATACGCAGTTTGTCTTGCGCGCGCATTCCAGTGACCTGCTTTTCAGATGAGAGCAAGTTGCACTTGGCTTCCAGCACACTAGTCTGGACCCTTTCCTCGTCGATCTGTGCTCTCAATCGTAGTATCTGTTGCTGGTACTTGACACCATGTTCAACTTCGATTTCGTACTGCTCCTTGATCGTTTGTAGTCGCGCTTCGAGGTGGCCCTGCATGCGCTTATTTTCAAGCAGTTCCTTGTCGACCTGCATCTTCAGTTCTTGAATCTGTGCGGTCTCAACTTGAGCTATCTCAACTTGCTCCTGTAGTCCCAGTTTTTCAGCGATCAACTTGTCCTTCTCCATACCCAGCACTATGATGTCTTGTTTCAACTGGTCGTTCGTAGCTCGAAGCGCTTGATTCATGAAGAGCGTCTCATGCATTCTCTTAGCGTAATTGGATTTCTCTGCTTCTACTCGATCGCACTGACCGGACAGCTTCCGAATTTCTTCATCGAGCGCATATCGCTCGGATAACGCGTTCAGCCGTTCGGAGTTAGCAACTTCGTAGTCTCTCCGGGCGTCGTCAAGGAACTCGTTCAGTTTCCTTTCTTCGTCTTCGTGGACTAAAACTTCCAGCTTGAGCTGGCGAATTTGTTCTGCTTGGGCTGCAAGACGATGCTGCTGCTCCGCAATCTACCAAATAGTCAACCAAAAATGAGTTAGTGCAAGTACCAGTGACGCGTACGATAACTAACTAGACCTTGATGTTCGCCTCCGTGGTCTCTGTGACTAACTTTTGGATCAGTTCGCTTTTCTCGGCACCACGCGCTGTTTCGTCCATCAGCCCTGCGTGTAAAATTTGCCATCGAGCTTCCAAGTCTTGCTTTTCCTGCTGAAAACTCTCCTGAAGTTGTTTCTGAGCGTTTTGGGCAGCTTGGTTAAACTTTAGCATCGCCATCTCGTATTTGCCATTCTCGCACTGCTCAAGCAGCAAAAGGAACGTCAACCACGCGTTGGATGATACATGTCTTTCAGCACCCGGAGGACAGTGAGCAGCTATTTCGTTAATGATGTTGTGGAATCCATTCGTATACACATACATCGCTCGGTACAGTCGATCCACGAGGTCTTTAGGCATCCCCATGCGATAAAGTGAAAATCGATCCATGCCAGCACGCGCAAGTGGTCCGCCATCGCCTCCTTTGCGAAAACTAAAAGCTTCAGAGTCAAACCCAACGTCGTCATCGTCAACCCCAGGACTTTTCATCATTGACGCGATATCGCTGGCAGGAAGGAGGAAAGCCCCACACGTTTCCAGATGAAGATTCACCCATTCCTCAGCGATGACCGAGTCGTGAAGTGCTGGCGTCATTCCTCCTTTGGAGCTTGGACTTGAAGAGAATGTCGAGTCAGAAACTGTAGCAGGTGCATCGTTGTTGCGTCCTGGTGAGTTCGGGCCTGTTGGACTGCTGGTACCTTGATTTTTCGCGCTGAAAGCTCTATTCGTCACCGCTGCCAAGGCTTCTCGATTGATTCGTGCGATTTCACTCTCTGCTGGAGGAATCACAATAGCTAACCGTGCGCTGATAGCAGCAAGTGTCGCTGTAGGATCTGTAACCAAGACAGCACATGACATTTGGTTGTTAGCTACTAGTTTTGGTTTTGGTTTGTTGTGAAGTGGTAGAGTACCGATGTTGAGTAAGTTGTCATGCTGTCTCCTGGGTGAACGCTTCGGACTTCGAGGACTTGTTTCACCCACTGTCCGGTTTATTGGAGACTCTGGTGGTGGTACAGCTAGCGTCAACTCCGTATCGAGCTCATGATTTTCTGCTCCAACTTGATGTTCCAGCGTACTGCTTTCTTCCTCGTCCATTCTACACTGCAAGAGAGTGTTGCCTATTTGCATCGCCCACGCAATTCCAGCAACAACAGAAAACAGTTTCGGTTGTTATTCCTGAACTTGTCCCTCATAGCACACGTTCCGTGTGATTTACAGTTGCTACACGCTTCCGAATACTCTTCTTCTTCTCGGGTACTTTCGACAAAGCAGGTCGAGTTGCAGTTGTTTGGGAGTTGTTGGTCTTTCGAACGCCTTTTCTCTTGATGGAGTTGGCTGACGAAGGAATATTCTCACGTTCTCGAGATTTCAAGTTGGAAAACTGAGCTTTGGTTGACAAGCGAGACATCGCTGGAGCCACCGAGAGTATCAGCGCTTCCTTTTGTGCTTGTATTCGACGCAACCGTGCACGACGTACTCGATTCTCTATAGTTTGATGTTCGTCGGTTGTGTCGCTATCTTCACTTGAAAGTACCGAGCTCGAGCTGATGGGAGAAATTGGTTCCCGAAGAAATAGTGTACGACCCGTTCGTTGGGCAAGCTGAGGTGGAAGCATAGCATACACGGGTGCTTGTTCAAGTCGTTTCGAAATCCGCTCTTGTAGCAGCCGGATGTCTTCATGGACCTTGCTGGTATGCTTGTCGATCAAAACTTCTTCCGCTAGTGACTTCGCATCCGTCGGAGATTCCAACTCGTCTGATTTCGTGTACTTCTCTGTCGAACGTACACGACTGGCATGGTTTGAACGTCGAGCAAGAGGTTTCGCTGGTTTTACCACACTAGAAGAGCCAGGGCCCGATGCTTTACCAGTTTGAACTGAGTCTGCCTGATCCATACCTCGGGGTTTCATAATTTGTTTGACTGCAGGATGTCTGCTGCAGGAATGCGCTACCATAGTCAGGTCCCCACCATTGTGAAGAACCTGGTTGCTGCCCAATTCACCGTAACGATAGTGTTCAATCTGTTTGTTCGTATGCGGGCTGCATTCTCCAAAGTTGTTGAGATGCGTCATGTTCAAAATCAACTGGTTCTTTTCTTGCAAAAGGCAGCGCAACTCCGCAGTTTTCACCTGCTCTTCCTTCCACTTGGCCTCAATGTTTGCACACTCATCGCGTAGACGTTCATTTTCACGCTCATGTGCTTGTTCGTGCTCGTTCATTTCTTCGCACGTGCTAGCGATTCGCTTCTCGTACTCCTGCAAGCGGTTGGCAGTGTCCTCGCGCTCTGTTTCTTGCTCTTTCAAATGTTCATATAGCTGAGCTACCTCTTGCTCTAACTGTTTCTGCTTTTCAACAGAAGCAGAAACCTCTGCGTGGTGACAATTCGATGCCTCCTCTGAAGCTGCGCGTAGATCCTCATTGACCTTTTCAGCTTCAACCAGTTTTGCCTTTTCCCCATCGAGTTCGTTCTTCAGCTTAATCATCTGAACTTGCAGCACCTGATACTCCTGAGCAAGAGACCGATACTTTCTACTATCGCTCTCGCGCTTGTCTTCTTCGTCACATAGAGCTTCTTCCCAAGCATGTCGTTCCTGTTCAATGGCTTCTCTTGTACTTTTGAGTTCGTTCTCTAGTGAAGCATTACGTTCCTCAAAAATACGTAGCTGGTGTTCAAGATTGACTACCTGTTTGTCATCGCCCTTTGATCGCTCGTGCAAAATCTCGATTTGGTCTGATAGAGATACTGCGGTATCCTTTGCAGCCTCTAGGTGTGCTTCGAGCTCGTTCTTTTCGTGCAGAACAGTGTCGTAAGCATTCTGTAGTGTTTTCATCTGATGGTGTAGTTGCTCCACGTGAATCGACCTCCAGTTTCGCCAAACACCGTCGAGGAGAGTTTGTCTGCGTTGATTCGCCACGATTTGGCTATTTCGCTTGCTGCGCTTCTTACTCAAAGCATAACGTCGCCAACCTCCAAGTACACGACGCAGAAGAGACCATTGCTGTCGCTTCTTAGCGTGTGATAGCATTCTAGCCCTAGCTTTTTGAGCTCTTACAAGTCGAATACCTGTTCGAAAGGCATCAAAATGGCGCTGAAGAGCACCATACTTTTTGGTCTTGGCTCTCTTTAAGTTGGTATGTGTTCGTTCCTTCCACGAACCCCACGAGGCTCGCAGCAGTTTGATGAAATAGTGCTTCAGAGCTTTCGTGGAGTTTTGTGTATATTTTCTCCTGGCCATCGAAAAGTACTTCCAGTGCATCCAAAGCTTTCGTAGACGTCGGCGATTCACATACCGTTTTGCCAGGTTAAGAGATCGTCTAGAAGTAGCTTGCTCGGATGCAGTAACATGCCAAGCAGTGAAGAACACCTTTACCACTGCGATTTTTTCCTTATGAGCAGCATCTTTCTCGGTCTCCACGCGACGACGCCACTTGATCCAACGTCTCCAAACCCGTCGGCGAAGCTTCACGTTGTAAATCTTGTTAATCTCAACCAACTTTCGCCATTCACGAAAGTGTGTACGCGCCCACCTGCATTCAACTCGGTATTGCAGCTGCGCTGACCGTTCTTGAAGTGGTCGAGCTACCGAATAGAGAAACAGTTTCCAACGCCAGAAGACAATCTGCTTGTTGACTCGCAAAGAGTCCTGCCAGCGCAAGTCCTGCACCCTTTTTAGCGCTCTCTTGTGTCTAGTTATGCGCTTCCATTCACGAAAACACAATCTTTGTGTTCGATGCACCAAACCATTTTGCTCTTCGAGTAGTAGTTTTTGTTTACGCTTTCGTAAAGTAACGCCGTCAATCCAAACACGAAACATTGCTTTCAATACTCTGACTTCTCGCAGCATGGCACTGCGTTTTGCGATGATGCTCACTCTGGTAAAGTTGACCCACTCCATAAAATGGAGCTTTCGTGTACGCAGTTGTTGCTTTTTCACGCATGCGCTCAGCTCCTGTTGCATCCACACTTTCCGTCGCCAAATCCAAAATCGATTATGCTGTACAATAAAGCAGCGCTTTCGCTGCACGTGCTTGATGTGTTGTGACCAATTGTAAAATTGAATCCATTTGATGAAGAACCGTTTGAGGATCTTGGGAGCGGCAACAGCCATAGTACGCTGAGTCATCTCCTCCTTGATGGTTTCGCGTTCGTGTAATTGCTGGGCTAGCGTTCTCTGATATGAAGCTAACTTGCGTTGAACGGTTGATAAGTTATTCCGCAAATCAAGCTCTCGCTGTTCGGACTGCATAAGTGCTCGAATATACTTTTCTTCTCGCTGCTCGAGTTCTTGGAGACGACCATCATTAACTTGTACTGAAGTGTGTTGCTCAGGAACCACTTGGTGGGTCGATTGAGATGTTTGAGTTGCCTGCTGAGATCGGTTTGCTGGTTGCACTACCACTTCGCTAAGCGGATTGGGTGGACTCTTGGCAACAGGAATGTATACTTCTTCTGAAATCTGACGTGTTCGTGGAGGTGATGAAGACGCGTGGCTAATTGCACTGATGCTTGTCATATCCAGGTCTTCTCGGGTGAAAGTTGACGACACCCGAGGGTGGTTAAAGCTCATCTCGGTTGCGACTTCCGTGTCTTGACGACTTAAATTCATTTCACGGGTGTTATTTCGAAAGGGAGTTGCTAGTTGCCGTGAAGTTTGGTCTCCACGACGAGGCGGACGCATCTTTTCAGTAATATCAGGGGGCAACATGATATCGTTTTCCTGGCGGACAGTATAAACGCGATGAACTTGGGGAATTTTACTCGGAAGAGGCATAGCACTTGACGGTGTGTGGGGTATGGTTGGTGTCGAATCTCTTAACTTGAAACTTTGAATTGCTTCGCCAAGAGATTTGTTTGCAAAGTCACCACTGCGCAGGTTCGCCTTCCGGCCCCGCGTGCATTGAGCTGGCGTTTCTTGGGCACGTGAGTATTGACTCATCCTTCTTCCGCGGGGAGACAACTTTTCAGAGCACGATGGTGGAGGCGGGGGCAAGAAATTTGAATAAGCCACTTCAGTTTGTGTATCCCAGACATCGGGGTCTTGCTGTTGGGGTGGAAGTTGGTGCTGACTGGAACGCATATCCACGGTGCTCGAACATTGCTTATCAGAAACACGTGATTCCTCCCATGATCTCGATTGAGCCGATATCTGCCGAGCAGGAAGCTTCGTTTCAGGTTCATCATTTGCCTGCTGAATAAACGGATCGCGAACCAATCTCTTTCGCTGTTTCGGATCCATCGAGAGTAGCTCTTTCAGAAATTCCACCATGTCTCTCCGATTCTTCTCACACAAAGCGTGTAAGTTCGCAATCGTCTTCTGCTGTAGCGCAATTACGTTTCCATATGCCTCCTCCCATGACGCACACCGTTGCTTTATGTCATTCGAGGCGCTATCCTGTCGCTGAGCTCGAGGAGAAGATCCATTTGCGAGCTTCAGCAAATACTCTTTTGCTTTAATCTTCGGGTGTTCCGCTAACTTCGCATGTGTTCGAATGATAATCGTAAGCATTTGCAGTTTGAGAGCCTCCTGCTCCTGTTCCGATAGTGCGTCCTCATACCTCCACAACCGCGAAAACAACGCTACATTGCACGCCACCTCAGTCGGACTGGGCACGCGATCAAACCTCCCCGTCACGACTCCAGCCATCACGTGTCCATAGAAATCCTTATGCAGCGAGATCATGAGAGCAATCCGCTGCAGCTTTTGAATATCAAAGTGGTTCTGAGAGACCATAGTCCGCAGCGCGTCATCCTGTGCTGCAACATGCGGCGCCGCGTCCCTCTCCTTCTTGGTGATATCGCTATTATCCAGCACCTGCAACTTCTTGAGCATCGCAACAACTCGCAGCCGATAGTTGGGCTGATCGCACAGCGGGTTCCCCATCAAGTTGAGATTTCGGAGCTGCACGAGTCCCTCCAGCCTCGCGATCTCCTTGTCGGACGCGATCAAGTTGCCGCCCACCGACAAAAGCCGCACCGCAGCAAATTGCTCCACTCCGTCCAGCGTCCTGAGGTTGTTCTGGCTCAGATACAGCGCTGTCACAGACGCACAGACACTAGAAGGCACTCGTCCCAGCACGTAGACCCCCTTCCCAACAGCGTTCAGCCTCGTCCCATCACACAGCCGCATCCCGTGCTGCTTAAACGCGTCCACCAGCGTCTTCTGCGATTGCAACGAGCCTTTGTGGGCGCCTGGAGCCGCTTCTTTGAGTCTCCAGGGCGAAAGTCGCTTCTTGACGTTGAAGTTGGCGCCATTTGTCGCTCTCTTGGGCTCTGGAGGCTGTCGAAGCGCGAATTTCCGGCTGTAGCTGCTGGGTACAGTGGTGTTTGTCATAATGCTGCAGTCAGAGCGCTACGGACGCTGTAGGAGGCGGTACCAGCAAGCTGCAGAGCGATTCCTGTGACGTGTGCACACCAAGAGACGTCGAGCGTAACGCACGGTCTCAGACTCAGATGCATGGTGTGGCGCACCTCAGATCTAAAAATAGCACAGCTATTAGGCGCTAGAAATAGCTGGGCTCACTTCGCAGAACTTGGCTATAGAAAGGAGACGTTCCTCCTCACTCCACTTCTCGATTCGCCTCCTTCTTCTTCAGCGGTTTACCCAATCACCATCAGCCATGGCCCGCCGTCTAACGAAAGTGCGTCCTAACGAACCGTATCGGCGCCTTAACGAGTTAACTTGGAGGCTAACAATTCACGGGAACTGTAGGAACTCGCCGAGTTTGAGAAGAACTCGCCCGATTGGTGCACGGTCAGCGCCGTGGACGACGACCTCATGCACTGGAACGCCATGCTCGCTGGCCCCGTACGTTGGACTTGAGTTAAAGAAATATTGAGGCAGAGAGTTGAGCTAACAGGTGTGTTACTATGACAGGAGGACTCGCCGTACGCTGGCGGCGTCTTCAATTTGGACCTGCAGTTCCCCAGCGAGTACCCGTTCAAGGCGCCCAAGGTGCGCTTCCTCACGCGTGTGTACCACCCGAACGTCAAGTCGCAGTCGGGCGAGATCTGCGCCGACATCATCAACGAGGTTTGTGCACTGCTGCTGTAGTTGGTTACGGAGATGGTTGATGGAGATAACTCACTGCTGTTTGTGGTGTAGAACTGGGGGCCGACGCTCAACGTCATGCACTGCCTCACAGCCATCAAGCAGATTCTGGAGCAGCCCGACATGGACAACCCTCTGGAGCCTGAAATCGCCAAGCAGATGCACGAGAACAAGGCCGACTTTGACAAGACGGCTCAGGACTGGACCAAGCAGTACGCGTCTTAACCTCCTCAGGCAGTTAACTCATCAGCAGCAGCCTAGGCCGTGCGTGTGGTCTCACCTAACAAACTATAACCGCACTTCGCTCCTAATGCAACATTTCGCATCCCAACCGTAACATTTACATTTCGCACTACAAAAATCGCAGTACAAATTCAAGATGGCGCACCTGATCCTGGCGCTGGGTGCGCTGCTCGCGACGTCCGCCGCGGCTTTCGGCCGTCGCCCCGCCTCCAGTAGCGACGCGGGACCCCCTGCCGTGTTATGGTACGCGCCGTTCCTCAGCGGTGGCGGCTATTGCAGCGAAGCGCACTCGTACGTGGTCGCGGTGGACGCCGCGCAGGAGTATTTAACCATAACAGCTACGAGCGCGTCGTTATCTTCCGCACCAGAACAAGAACAAGAAGAAAACCGTCGTGATGACGTATTCGAGCTGCTGATCACACAACATGGAGACTCGCTGAACCCTTTGTTTATCAAAGACCTACCGCAAGACATGAAGACCACGTTGGAGCAACATTGGATCGAAGAGAGGGACTTTTACTGGCGACTCAAGCACCGGAAAATCGCAGTAGCCATTTGTCACTCTGAGCCGGGCGCGTGGGATCCAGCGCACTACATGACGTCCAAGTGTCCTCCCAAGGGGGCGCAGTATACCGTCGGACGCACCATGTTCGAGACGGACCGAGTGCCCACGGGGTGGCCAGACAGGATGAACAAGATGGACGAGATCTGGGTGCCCACCAAGTTCCAGGAGAAGGTTTTCGTGGACGGAGGCGTGCGGCCCGAAGCGGTGAAAGTCGTGCCGGAAGTGGTGGACGTCGACTTCTTTGACCCGCAGAAGGTGGAGACCCCATACGATTTTACGAGCGAGACTGCGTTCGACATGACGGAGAGCACGACCGTCTACTTGTCCATTTTCAAGTGGGAGGAGAGGAAGGCGTGGAAGGTTTTGCTGAAAGCGTATTTTCAAGCGTTCAATGCCAATGAGGATGTGGTGCTCGTGCTGCTAACGAACGGATACCATACGACGACGTCGTCGGCAGATGACTTTATAAATGTTATTGAGGAGTTTGCAATGGAGGCGGTGGGCAAGAAACTGGAGGAGCTACCACACGTGCATGTGTTGCCGCCGCATATCCCACAAGAAGCCATGCCGGCCTTGTATAAGGCTGCCAATGCGTTTGTGTTGCCATCGAGGGGGGAAGGATGGGGCCGACCGCATGTTGAGGCCATGGCGATGGAGCGTCCGGTGATTGCTACGTTTTGGAGCGGGACCACGGAGTATATGACGGAGGAAAACTCGTACCCACTCAAGATTGACGGACTCATCGAGGTAAGCGCGTCGCGAACGAGTCCATTAAGCGGAAGTGTAGCTGAGCGTGTTGAGTGTGATTGTGTGTAGATCACGGAAGGAGCGTTCCGAGGACACAAGTGGGCCGATCCCTCTGTGGAGCATTTGAAGGAATTGCTGCTTCGTGTGAAGGAGTATCCTGAGGTAAGGTGTATGCACAGCAATTGTCTCTGTAGTTAGCTGTCTGACGCCATGTATTGCGGTTTATTGTAGGAAGCAGCGGAAAAAGGCAAGCGAGCGAGAGAAGACATGGTGGCCAAATACTCTCCGAAATTTATCGGACACGTCGTTTTGGAGCACATTACCCGAATATTGGGAATTGTTGCTGCGCGAGAAGAAGCTGCTCAATTTGCAGGTGCTCACGAAGAGCTATAGATCGATCAGGATCAAGCGAGTGGTGCGGTGTGGCAGGCAGCAACCCTGCCCTGTATCTTGCCACGGTTTTTTTTTTCTTGTAGCTTGGGAAATGAAGTCTACTCTTCCGCAGCACAAAGGGTATCAGCATCGTATTCTTCTTGCGTAAGCCAGGTGCGATGCAGCCAAAGAGCCTTTGTTGGAGCTGAAGGACCTGGCTTGATTGCACCTTCAAGAACTTGCTGCATTCGAGATGGTGGCTGGGTACCTTCTCCAATCGGACGCAGCGTTCCAATGATGCGGCGTACCATGTGCCGAAGAAATCCGTTGGCAACAAGCTCTATGCAGAAGTGCACAGGCGCACCTCCTTTCGCGTGCTCGACCTTCCGTTTCTTGTGGTGTTCGGTTGCAATGGCCTTGCTACCTTCCGAGCTGTGGTGGACGGAAGAAATTTCGCTGGAGTCGTGGTACATGTCTGCAGCATCGATAACCTCCCCATTGCCACACACTTGCGGGTCCAACGAGAAGTTCACATTCCTATTGACAATGAAAGCCACCAATTCATAAGTGTGTTGGAAAAGAAAACAAAGCATGAAGAAACGGGCGTACCGTCGAACAACCACGTTGGCCGAAAGGATCGTCCGCACAGTTGTCATGTCCTCGTACTTGGCCTTCAGTAGACCTTGCGAGAACGGCCGAAAGTCGTGTGTGCCCTCCAAAAACCTGCAGAGAAATAAAAGCCCGTGAGATCGTCCTCCTGCCACCATCAACTCCTTTTCAACTCACTTGAGCGCTTCCCGAATCCTCTGAATGTTGAGTCTTCTGCCCAGGAACCACGAGTACTTGCCCAACTCCAGATCCGGTCGGTGACCTTGCTGCAGATAGTAAATGTACTTCTTGTATCGCGACCGAATCCGCGACGGACCCGTCGTCGGCACCGTCACCCCAAGCACCACAATGCGGTCGCTGCCCAATCTACCACAACACAAAATCTGAATCAGCCACCAGCTCTTACAACGCCCAAACACTCTCCAGACTCACTT
>KV743755.1:0-15414 GCA_000468175.2 Phytophthora cryptogea
CGCCAAGTCCTTCTACCGGCACGCAGGTCTGCATCAGCTGCTCTGCCATACGAACTATCGTCATCTCCGCTCTGGCATCCTCATCAGAAGAATGCAGATCGTAGCGAATCATTTTTCCCTTCCGCACAAGCGACACTTACAACTTGAACGCCTTCTTGATGATACGGTCCTGCTCGATCTGGTGCACGGCGTGGTAGCCCGTGGCCGGAGCCGCAGCGGCGGCACGGCCGACGTAACTTGGACGACGAGAGTCGCTGTTCAGCTGAGTCAGCGCCGTCTCAAAGCGAGGCGCCACGTACGTCCAGAAACCCATGTTCTGGGGCTCTTCTTGTACCCACTTGATGTCGGCATTCGGGTAGCGAGCGGCCTGCTCCGCCACCTTGTCGAACGGGAACGGCGCGATCTGCTCTACACGCACGATAGCCACGTCCTTGATGTCCTTCTCATCGCGCTCCTGGGCCAGCTCGTAGTAGATCTTACCCGAGCAGAAGACGACGCGCTTCACCTGTTCGTCCTCAACCAGCTTCTCCGGTGCAACTTCCGGAATCAGGCGCTGGAACTGCGTACCCTCAGCCATGTCCTCAAGCTTCGACGATGCCTGGCGCAGACGCAGCAGGTGCTTCGGCTGCACCGAGATCAGCGGCTTACGGAAGTCGCGGTGGATCTGGCGACGCAGAACGTGGAAGTACTGGGCCGGGGTGGAGCAGTACACCACTTGCCAGTTCGTGTGTTGAATCTGCATGCGGTTCTCCTCGTCCATGAGCGGCACGACGTTCGGGTCGTCGTCCGTCTGCTGCAGGTAGCGCTCAACGCGGCACGACGAGTGCTCAGCTCCCTGGCCCTCGTAACCGTGAGGCAACAGCATCACAAGGCCAGACTGACGCATCCACTTGTCTTCTCCAGCACTCAAGAACTGGTCGATCATGATCTGCGCACCGTTAGCAAAGTCACCGAACTGAGCCTCCCACATCACCAGTGCGTTGGGGTTTTCCAGCGAGTAGCCAAGCTCAAAGCCCAGCACACCAAACTCGGAAAGGGAACTGTTCGATGCCACAAACTCCGCCTGCGTGTCTGGCACGGTAGCACCGCCTGGCGTCTTGTACTCAAGCGGAGCCGACGGAATAGTCTTCGTAGCCAGGTGGTTCAGTGGCACGAACTCCTGGTTGGTTTCCTGGTCGTGTAGCACAGCGTGACGGTGGCTGAACGTACCACGCTCCACATCCTGGCCACTAATGCGCACGTGGTTGCCCTCGAGTAGCAACGTGCCCCAGGCTAGAGCCTCAGCGGTACCCCAGTCGATGCCATCGCCCGACTCGATAGTGTTCTTCTTGGCGGACATAATGCGCTCAAGCTGACGGTTGACCTTGAGACCCGGGGCAACCGTGCTAATCTTCGCACCCACGTGATTCAGCACGTTCATGTGCACACCCGTAGGGCGAATACGCGATTGCTGGTTGGGGCTCTTGAACGAGTCCCAGCGGTTGGCAAGCCAGTCGCTCTTCTTCGTATCTTCCCACTTCTCCGTCTCCTCGAACGTCGTCTGGAAGAAGTCCCAGACCTTCGACACAACAGCGTCGCACTCCTCCTTAGTCGCGGTACCCGCGGCCACCTGCTGATCAATGTATGTGTCCAGCACTGACTTCATCTGGCCAATCTTCTTGTACATGAGAGGCTGCGTGAAGAACGGGTTGTCAACTTCGTTGTGGCCGAAGCGACGGTAGCACGTCAAGTTGATGATCACGTCCGAGCGCCACTTCTGGCGCCACTCCGCCGCGAACTCAAACACCTTCACCACCGACACCGGGTCGTCGCCATTCACGTGCAGAATAGGCACGTCCATAGCCTTGCCAAGGTCCGTGCAGTACTGCGACGAGCGCGAGTTCTTCGGGTCGGTCGTAAAACCGATCTGGTTGTTCACCACCACGTGCACGGTACCGCCCGTGTCGTAGTTCTCAAGTCCCGAAAGATGCATGGTCTCGTAAACGACACCCTGACCGCTGAAAGCAGCGTCACCGTGAAGCAGCAGAGGCACCACCTTCTTCTCGGCGTCGGCGTCGTTGCCTAGGTAAAACTGCTTGGCTCGAACCTTACCCACCACGACCGGGTCAACAGCCTCCAAGTGAGACGGGTTGGCCACTAGCGAAAGATGCACCTGGCGACCATCCGGGTAAGTGCGGTCGTACGACGTTCCCAAGTGGTACTTGACATCGCCAGAGTTCGACCAGTCCTCCACATCGGGCTCGCTGTAAGATTCCACATCAATGTGCGTGCCCTGGAACTCCTTGAAGATTTGCTGGATGGGCTTGCGGATCACGTTCGACAGCACGTTGAGACGGCCACGGTGAGGCATGCCGATCACGAGGTGCTCCATGCCGAGCTCGGTGCCGCGGTCGATCATGAATTTGAGGCCAGGAATGAGACTCTCAGCGCCATCCAGACCAAAACGCTTGGTGGTGTTATACTTGTTGCCCAGGAACCGCTCGAAGACAACCGAGAAAGCCAGGCGCTCGAGGATGTGCATCTTCTTCTCCTTGGGCTCCTCGTCCTTGACCAGGTGCTCCATCTTGGCGCGGATCCAGTTGCACTGCTCACGGTCCAGAATGTGCATGTATTGCTGATCAACAGAAAGAAAAAAAGGTTAAAAACACTCTCAAAAATGCATATTAAACTGCCGTCACTCACCACTCCAATAGAGCTGCAGTACGTCTCCTTGAGCCGCTGAATGATCTGGCCCAGCGTCATGCTGTTGTTGCCGTCCGACAGCTCCTCCAAGAAACCCGACACGCCCGACGAACTGCAAAAAATCACACCACGAATAAAACTATCAGATCCTACTGTATCAAACAATAAAAAACATAGACGAAGCAAAGCACGCACAAGTTCTTGGGGATGGCGATCACGCGGTCCAGGTCCTTCTGCGAGAAGCCGTACATCTCAATGTCCAACTCAGGCAGCGCCGGGCGCTCCTGCAGCCCCAGCGGGTCCAGATTGGCGGCCTCGTGACCGCGCACCTGGTAGGCGCGAATGAGGTAGCTCAGGCCCAGCGCGTCGTTCTGCGCCGAGGACGCGGCGGCCCCCACGGAGCGCACGGGTGTCACACCCTGCTGGATGGAAGGCGGCGGGATGAAGGCCTCGCCCGGCACGCTGCCGCTCTCGATCTGGC
The DNA here is from genome assembly GCA_000468175.2 of Phytophthora cryptogea. NCBI lineage: Eukaryota > Oomycota > Peronosporomycetes > Peronosporales > Peronosporaceae > Phytophthora > Phytophthora cryptogea. The sequence goes on from KV743755.1 coordinate 3,164, forward strand.
GGAAGTATACGTCCCACGACTTGTGTACACTGTATACAAAGACAAAAAGTATACAGGTTAGTCAGTGTATACACGTGGTGCGGTATACGTCGAAATAAGAAACGGTTAGAAATGGGTATACACTAACCTCGCCGGGTCGCTCTTCCAGCTCGAGTACATCTCCTCCACGTAGGCATTGTTGGTGCCCGTCATGAAGGTCTCGCTCGGGTGTGGCGTGGACGAGAAGGCGCGCGTCCAGCGAGCAGCCACGTTGCTCGGGGCGGCGACACGCGATGGGGCCACGCGCGACGAGACGCTGGCGCGGACGCTGCGGCGCACAGCCTTAGCGAGCCACTGCTGCGTCATGCTTTCTATCTATCGGGCGGGGGTCTCTCTCTCTCCTTGGGCCGCAGATGGGAACTGAGGCTGAGGACCGTCGCGGCCCATGGAGACTGCGATCTGGCATGGATGACAAATGATGGGTTGGGAACGGATGTCATTAACAGACTTCAGGCGCTCAGTATGATCCGCCCCGCCCTATTTAGACGGAGGCTGCGATCAAACGAGCAGAGCCACACACCCCAAAGGGCCGGTTTCTGTCACTGCGGCAACTTGAACTTTATGCGCTTTTGCACAATCGCCACAATAGACGGAGCGCTTCTGCCAGGAGCTCCAGTCTGTTGCCGTTCATTGTCTGGGTTGTTTGGCCTTCAGGAGAATGCAAAAGGAGAGAAGAAGACGGAGGGGTGACGAGGTTGCTTGGGATCGCGACTTGGATCGCCGGATTCCGGCCACGTTTTATGCAATGTTTAACAGATTTCTCTTGGTCTGAGGATGCCGCGAAAATGTCCCCAGAGCGGTCCAAACTGTCCCCAACCACAAAACGCAATGTCCGCCCAACTGTGACACAGCAGTGTCCCAATCAGCCAGTCGTGATCGATCGGTTGCCTTTGCCGTTGACTGTGAGCCCGAGCACTTGTCAAGTCCGAAGAGAACGCGTCCAGCACAAAAGAACAAACCAAAACAAACTGCACTCGAAGTTCTGAAGAGGATGCGTCGGCGTGGTACAGTACGCTGGCTTTCTGAAGTTGTGTACGGTCTCCACTTCAACATGCACAAATCGATTCCAGTTAGACGACGGTCTCTATTAGGTCGATGAAGACACTCACGAAGCTACAGGCCGCTGCGCAGCATTTGCCGAAGTCGGTCGTCGACGAGCAGTTTCTGCAGACTCCAGTCGTCCACGTCGCTGCCGCTGCCTCCCGCCGCCTTCCATGTCCACAACGTCCAGCCTCCTTCCGCCTGCTCGTGCACGTGGAGCTGCTCCATCGCGAACGAGTAGAACAAGTCGGGGTTATTGCGGCGCATGTTGGAAGCGGAGGCTACGCTCCACTCCCCCACGAACAAGCGGTTGTGGTTCGGACGGGCGTTCCACTTGTCCACGCGCGCCTTGTACTCCTGCTTGACGGACACGCTCACCAACTGCTCGTCCGACGTGTGCTCGTAGCCCCAGATGAAGTACGGATGCCACTCGACCCAGACGTTCGTGAACTCGGGCGCCTCCATGAAGCCCACCATCTCGTCGGGACTTTGCTTCTGCAACATCGGCATGACGCTCAGCACACAGTCGCTCCCGGTCGAGCGCACCGCTTGATACGCGTCCTTGTAGTACTGGTACAGCAGCCTCTCGTCCGTGCTGCCACTCGGTTCGTTGAGCAGACCAATACCGAGAAAGGCTTCTTCATGGAGATACCGTTCAGCGAGGAAGCGTGCTACCTCGACGGTGTTGGCCACGTTCTCCGGGTATTGACTCCAAAAAGAGTGCCCCGGACTTGCAGGTGACGAATGGTCCGCACCATTTTGCGACCCCTTGGCGGCATGCAAGCTGATTAACACGGCAACGTTGTGCTTCTTGGCCCAGTCTCTGATGAGTTGGTCCAAGTACACGATCGTGCCGCGAGTGTACGCCTCCCACTCGTTTTGGTTGGACGGGTCGTGGTTGTCGTAGCCCAGAATCCAAAATCCTAGAGGAACGCGAACCGTGTTGAGCCCCACCGCTGCGATATGCTCGATGTCGTCTTCAGTAATGAAGGTTGCGTGGTGGTCGCCCAACTTGGAGCGAGTGGTGTCCGGGCTCGCCGCTTTCGTGATGGACGTGTACTCGCCCGAGTTGGCAAAGCGATCCTCGACACCGCTCCAGAAAGTTGCATCGGCGGTCATCCAGTGCTCGGCCACCAACCATCCACCAAGGTTTACACCTCTGCTCTTCACGAGGCCACTGCGAATTCCCGTTTGAACGTGGGTGGGGGCTGTCGAAGAATTGATTCGAGTGTTGTTACCCGATGACCCGACGTCGGCAGAAGCCAACGTGACCAGCAAAGTGACAATAGCGAACGCTACGAAACTGGTGGAAGCTCTGCGATGAAATTGCATCTTGAACTGGTTCGAATCGCGAGATTAGTGTAAAGAGTTTGCTTCCCACGTTGATGTCGGAATGCGTTATGGTAGATTTGATGAAACCACAAGACGTGCACGGAGAAGTTTGGATGATAACTGAGGTTCGTCCTCAAATGAAATCTCCATGTCTGGTTCCACATAATCAGATAAAGCACTCGGTCGCCACGCGAGGTGTTCCAACGAGTGGAAGCCTTCTCACCATGGATCAATTGCTTTCGGCTGGCTGCTATCGTTCGCGTTGACTGTGTCGCAATAGCCTGTTTTCACAAGTTTATCATTATCAGACCAATTGAAGCGAGACAAAACTGATAAAGCATACGCCATGCTGCATTGTGAAGTGTGGTTTAATAACATGAGTCATGGTTATCAGACCAGAGGTGACGGTGCGACTATAGCGCAACTCGTGCTGGCGGCATCTTATGCACCACCGACTGCCGCATGCCACCGATATTCTGAAACACTTTTCCCGTGTTGGTGTTCATTCCGGTGCCAATCGGTTGTACAGATATCGACCGGAATGAGTAAGATCCCACCACTGCAAATTCCATTCGAAGTACGCGTGGTGCAGTCACTTCGTCAGCTTTTACCGTCGAATCTCCATGGATAATGTTGAAATACTACATGTACTGCATCAGTAGGGCCACTCACTCGTGAGCTTGAAGTCGCTCACCAAGACGGGGCGGAATTTGCCGGCTTTGAGTCTTTTGGCAGCAATGATGAGGCAGATGTTAAGAGGAATGAAAAGTATCCCGACCGCTAGCTGCGTCACCCCAATCATCGTGATTGATGGCACCATACTTCCGCAAATTGTGTCGTACATATTAAAGAATCCGTCAGCGACGAAAGTGCAATACATGGCCTTCTCAAAGTTGCCGACGTACTTGATGAGGCTGTTTTCGAGGTTGGTCTTGATGGTCTCAATTCTCCCCAAGAGGTTGGTGATGTTGGCTTTAAATTCGTGCGTGAAAGCGACGACGTCTGTAACACCTTCTTGTAGATGGTTCACAAAGTCATGAGCACTGTTCTTGATGTTCGCGACGTTGGCAAGAATGACAAATTGCTCCCCCATAAACTCGGAGAAAGCACACGGATTCGTGTGATTCGTACACACAAACGGTTTGCCGTAGTCGGGATACGGGACCCCCGCGCAGCCGTCATTGTAAGGCTCATATCGCCTCGTGATGTATTTCACGGGGGTATATTTCGAGAACTCGCCGTTGTCCACCCAAGGTTGTAGGGCGTTTTCCGTCGTGTATTCATCATTTAGCGTGCAGTAGACGTCGTTTTGAGTTGCGTACGAGTTGATAAACCGCACAATTTCGTCGAAATGAGTTTCGCTGAACGCGAACGCTGTGTCTTTTGTGGTATTGACCACTGCCGAGAAGTTATCCAAGGCTGAAAAATCGAGCATGGAGTCCACATCAATCTTTGGGAACTGGATGCCGCCACGCGCGAATGCTAGTTGAGTCGACAAATTAAACACGTCGATCAGAGATTCGTTCTGAAAGCACGCGTCGACAGCCCTCGCTGAGGTGCCCAGAGGCACCGTCCAGTTGCTTGAAAATATGAAAGTCATCTCGCACGCGTCACCGAGTATGATTCCAAGGACGACAACGATAGCGCTGGTGATAAACACAAGAATGAGAACGATGAAGCCGAGGAAGTAGGCGACATGCATCGTGTTGGCAACCGATTTCAACGACGTGAAGCTGGCGAGGATGCCCACGAAGCTCAAAATGATGACCCCCCCAGCGAAATAAAATAGATTCATGATCACAAAGCCAAATTGGTCGCGATACGTCTGAAAAGTGTTGTCGTAGTTGTAGACCTTGTCATGCGTGACCCCGAGCGTGGTAATGAGTTCATTGGCGGTCACAACTTTCGAGCTCACGGCGTCTTTCACAGAGTCGGCGATGTTGACGAGCTTGTGGTTTAACTGTGATCGGACTGTAATCAACTGATGTATGCCTGGTTCAGCTTGTACCTCGATTTCATCGGAAGTTGTGTCAATTCTCGTACTAATCATTGTGCACACGTCACAAGGGAGGCAAATGTTGCCATTTGTACCAATGTACGTCTCATTGGACTGGTCTGTTGAAACTACACAGCCATCGGGAAGGGTGCGGTTTGCAGAGTAGTCTCCAAACTCGCGTAGATTGTCGATAAGTGCGTAGACTCCGTCCTCGATAAAATCCGAGCCGTTAAGCTCCTTTATGACGAGAGACACCGAGACGTCCACCTTGTCTCGAACGTTTTCCAGCGGAGTCCGAATACTCACAACCCAGTCGCTGCCGTTCTCTAAGACTCCTAATGTCGCGTTGAAAATATCGTCAACAGAACCTAGGATGGAGTTGCGGTACAGCACTGCAGCAATGGACACTACAAAAACTCCGATAGCGAAGATCTGCAAGAAAAAGACTGGCCAAAACTTCTCCATGCGCGTGTAGCCCTGTTTGGGTGGCTTTCCACCGCCGCAGCGATTGCAGCAACAGCGACAAATCGAAAACAAGATCATTGTCAACAAGCTCAGCAGGCCCAAAACAATTCCAGGAATCACAAAGCCGATAATACCAGACGCCCACTCCTTGACTTTGGTAGCAGCAGTATCCTTGCTCATTGGGCTGTCCGGGTCTGCATAAACTCTAGCCCGATTCATATCTTCGTCATTGATCGGAGCCCAGTAACAATTCGGCTGCACCTCACACAGTCCATTGTTGTAGGCTTCTTTGACCTTATCATCCGTCATGCTCGATACGCGCAACCGCACGCACTTGCCGTTGTCGTTCTTGTACGCGATTTCATCGGAGCTTTTCACGAACCGAATGGAGTTTTTGCCTAGGCCGTGCTCGCACAGTGTAATCTTCAATGCAACGATGAGGTTTTGGTAAAACTCGCTCGTTCCTCCACGAAGTTGCTTGAATGTTCTGCTGAATAACGCACCGATTCCACTCGCTCTCACGACTGCTCTCTCCGCCTCGATCGCAATCTCGTCCAGTTTTCGGTATGAAGATAACGCATTACTTGTGGCGGTCAAGGCGTCGTTAGGAGGATAGTTGCTGCTTTGAACTGGAACAATTGGGTTGGGATCGCTGGGTTTTGAACGCAATTCAGCAGATTGGTCGTTGGCACTCGCAGTAGCAAGGAAGATCATCAATAACAAACTCTTCAGAATTTGTCTTGTCACTCTTGCACATTGTGTTCTTCGAAATCGTTGGCTCATTGTTACAAAAGCTTCGATCGATGGACGCGCTCTAAGTGTTGCAAGCGTCAGCTTCCTGGCGGAGAACGCACTCGGCAAATAAAAAATAAATGGAGCAGATCAGTGGGCAAATACGCCGATAAGACTTGGTCGGACCCAAGAGCAACACATTCGTTTTATTTTGGTGTTGAAGTTTTCAGCGTTTGTGTGTTTCTGCTTTGTATTTCGCAGCTGGTTAGTTCGTTCACCAAAGGTACTATATGTAAATATGCAGGTAGGATTGAAGCATCTTTCCGGTGCTGGTGCATTTAGCAAAGTCGATGATCTATGAATGAAGAAAAATATTTTCATAAAGTTACTAGTGTCTCGAATGAAGAACTCTAGCGTGAAGGCTGTCACCTCCAGTACTGTCTACCTCGTCTACTTAAACTTCATTTCAGTGTCCATGATGTGCCCATTGCCGTGTGCCTTGAGTCGCTTGACGCCGATGATGAGGCAGACGTTGACCGGAATGAGGAAAATCCCGCAGAGAAACAGCATGAGGGCGATCATCGTGATAGCAGGCATCAGGTCTCCGCACAGCGAATCGTAGATGGTCCAGAACCCGTCAGCGATGAAAGTGCAGTGCATGGCGTCCTCGAATTCCCCCACGTACTTGATGAGATTGGTGTTGAGGTCGGCCTTGATGTCGTTGATATCATCGTTGAATTTCGTCGTCTTGGTCGAGAAGTCGGTCTTTGTGGCCGAGATACTGTCGGCGTCGCTGTGAATCTGCGTCAGGAAATTCTTGGCCGTAGCCAAGTTGAACAGTATTTGAAATTGCTCACCCATGAAGACTGAGAACGTGCAAGTAGCCGCTTGGCATTGGAAAGCCTGGCCGTTCCCAGACGAACCAGTGCAGACGGAATTCTTGCCGCTGTATCGATCCTTGATGTAGTTCACTGCCGTCATGGAGCTTGTTGCAGTACCGCTGATATCTAACCACGGAGTTAGGATGTTGGCAGTCGTGTAGGTATCGCTTAGCTGGCAGCTTCCTGAATTTTGTGTAGCGTAGTTGTTGAAACCTGCAAGAGCTGCCGCAAACTTGGAGGCAAAGTCACTCGGGCTGCTAAAACCAAACGAAGTTTCGTCCAGGTCTTTCACTGTGTCGGTGAATGTATCGAGCTGTGAGAAGTCGAGCACTGAGGTCATGTCGAGATCGGGGAACTCGATTCCACCACGAGCGAAACTGAGTTTGTCCGACAGGTTGAAAGCGTCGATGAGCGACTCGTTCTGGAAACACGCATCCACAGCTTTCGCCGACTCACCAAGTGGCACCGTCCAGTTAGTAGCGAAAATCGTGGTCACTTCGCACGCGTCTCCCAGTAGAACACCCGCAGCCAACAGAATGGAGCTGATGATGAACGTGAGGAACAAGGCGATGAATCCAAGGAAGTAGGCGATGTGCATAATGTTGGCCAGCGCCTTGAGCGGAGTGATACCGAAGAGAATTCCAATGAAGCCAATCACGATGACCACCAGCGCAAGGGCAAACAGCGCCATGACCGCGTACCCGAGCATGTCACGGTAGTCCTGGAACTTCTTGTTGTAGTCTTCCACGTCACCTTTCGTGTCATCAATCGTGACGATGAGGTCGTTGGCAGTCCCCACTTGGGTGTCCACCGAGCTTTGGACGGTGGTCGAAATATCAACGAGCTGAGTATTAAGCTGCTTCTTGACGTTGCTCAGATCTTTGATACCCGGCTCGGTGTTCTTCTCGACTTCATCTGCTGCGTCGTTAGCTCCAGTACCAGCTTCGGTACACTTTGTACAAACTAGACACGAGTTTGGACTGCTTGTACTCGCTTGGCAGCCCGAAGGGACTGTGGCCAAGTTGGCACTTGCTGTCCCCATGCTCCTGAGCTTCGTCGTGATGCTGTTGACGCCGGTGTCGATGAAATCGGTATCTGCCAGTTTGCCCTTGACACTTTCTCCTGAGCTCGTCACTTGTGCCGCGATTTCCTCCATCGGCGTGCGGATACTGACGATCCAGTCGCTGCCATTATCCAACGTGCCCGACGTGGCGTTAAACATGTCACCCACAGCCGTGAGCATGGTGCCTCGGTAGAGAAATGCTGCAGCAGACACGACCACGACGCCGATGGCGAAGAAGAAGAAGAAGAGAATGGGTAGAAACTTCTGCATGCACGTGTATCCCTCTTCGCGTGGGAACCGACCACCGCATCGATTGCAGCAGCAGCGGCAGATCATGAAAAACACCATCGTGAGCAAACTCAAGACGCCCAACACGATGCCGGGGATGATGAACGCAATGACACCCGTCAACCACTCTTTGATCTTGGACTCGGCAGCCGATGCATCCATGGTACTATCGGCATCCGCGTACACTTTGGCACGCGTCGTGTCACCAGGTAGAATTTCATCCCAGTAGCAGTCGGGGTTGATCTCGCACCGACCTTGGCCGTAGTTGCTCACAACATCCGAGTCGGTCAGCTCCGAGATGGTCAATTTCACAGGCTCTCCGTTGTCGTCCTTGTAGGCGTTATCGGCGTCGCAGTCTACGTAGCGGACGGTGGGACCCTTCTTCTTGTTTTTCACGTCTTGCTCGCACATGTAGATCTTGGCAGCAGTGATGATGTCGTGGTAGAACTTGTCGGTTCCTCCTCGAAGTTGCTTGATGGCTTTGCGGACAGAAGCTCCGACTTCGTTGGCTTTGGCCGATGCATCCGCCTCCGCTGCAGCAGCATCAAGGCGTCGGTAGGTGACGACGGATCTACTAGTTGAAGTGTATTCTTGCTGCTGCTCGTACATCTTCCGACTCAACCCGCGCAACTTGGACACCATCTCCGCCGACATCGCTGCGTTCGTGGCGGCAACGAAACTCACAGCCAGCAGCAAGACCACAACCGACTTGGTGGTCACACCCCTCGACCGGAATCGCGACCCCATCGTCGCTAACCTGAAAAAAAGTTGAAAAGTGTCGGAAGTGCTGCAAAGTTCTGCTCGCTCGAACTGCCGAATGCGTCGACGACAAAAAGAGAATGAGGCGGCACACGCGTGCAAGTTGCTGCACGAAACTCACCTCGGCACGACTGGGACGCAACGGAAAACTGCAGCATTCCTACTGCTCTGATGCAGTTTTATTTAGCAGCTTCATGGCCTGCGATGCTGCATGCCGTGAAAATAGCCAACTCGGCTATCGTTTCCCTTGGAGTGAGATGCCGAGGGTGCGACGCGAAGACGAGGGCTCGAAAATAAACCAAAACACGCAAAACCAACGCAAAGTCCTTGACAATCGCCACATTAGCAGACGCGGCCTCGTTCTGGAACTTGTCGAACGTAGCAAAACTATCAACACGTGAGACTGTAAACTGTGAAGACATTTTATGGCAGGGTGGGTCATGAACGTTTGATTGAAAAGACTGCTTCTATTTGTTTCAGCTGAAGGTTCTTCTTACTACACGATCTCAACGCACTCACTCTACATGTTTGAACACAGAACCACCGTCCAAGATGCAACTTACGACTGCTGTTGCTGTTGCGTCTGGTCAGTGGAGGTGGAGCTTCCAGTCTGCACCTGCTGCTGCTGGTCACTCGTGGAGGAGCTGCCATTGCTGGACGGGAAAAGGATCTCCTTGAGCTTGTCGTCACGCAGCACCGAGCGCAGTGACCACATATTGTCTCCAGTTTCGTCCTCGTAAATGCGCCAGCTCCAGTACGTCCAGCCACCCCCCGCCTGGTTCACCACGTCCGTCGCAGCCTGTGCGAACTCGTAGAAGAGCTCCTCATTGTCCTGGAACTTGCCATTGGTAGCGAAGCACCACTCGCCGATGAAGAGGCGGTTGTGGTTGTCGATGGCGTTCCACTTGGCCACGTCCCCCTGGAAATTCACTTTGACGCTCGTGTTCACGAGGTCCTCGTCAGACACGTCGTCGTAGCCCCACACAAAGTACGGGTGCCATTCCACCCACACGTTCGTGTACGCGGGGGCCAACATGAAGTCCGTGAGGACGGTGGGCGACTGCTCCGACAGTCTCGGGGCTATCGTCATGACACACTCACTGCCCGTTTCTCGGATGGCCGCGTACGCGCGCTCGTAGTAGTCGTACAGGACGTCGGTGGTCGTGTCTCCGTTGGGTTCGTTCAAGAGCCCGAAGCCCAGGAACGCTTCCTCGTCTTTGTATCGTTCCGCCAAGTACGACACCATCGTGATGGTGTTGTTGACGTTCTCGGCGTACGCCCCCCACAACTGCGAGCCGTAGACGCTGGGTGACGAGTGGTCGGCTCCGTTCTGAGACCCTTTGGCAGCGTGGATGCTCAGCAGCACCGCGACGTTGTATTTCTTGGCCCAGTCCGTGACCAGCAGGTCCAAGTACTTGAGAGTTCCATTGGTGTATACTCCCCATTCGGCTTTGTCCGACGGGTCGTTGTAGTCGAAGCCCACGATCCAGTACCCGATGGGGACTCGCACCGTGTTGATCCCCACCGCTGCAATGTCGGCGATGTCGCTTTCATTGATGAACGTCGAGTGGTGGTACTCGAGATGGGACCGAATGGCGTCCGGGTCGGTGGCTTGGGAGATGGCGATGTATTCTCCGTGGGACGCATTGACAGCTCCCATCCAAAAGTCGGCGGTGCTCGTCATCCAGTTCTCAGCCACAAGCCACGACCCGAGGTTCACACCTTTGCTGGTGGTCTCTCCATTGCGGATACTGTACTGAATGTGGGTGGTGTCGGATGATGCAGCGGAGGTATCGGACCCTTGGGTCTGCACGGTCCCCATTAATTGTTCGACGGCGCTGGAAGTGTCGGACGAGTCGAACGTGGTGGCCGAAGTGGTGACGGCCCAAGCGGCGGCAAGGCAGACAATGGAGGGCAACATGATGGTCGCAAGACAGCAAATTGAAAAGTGGCGTCACGATGCACAGACCAGCGATTGATGCACGGGCCCCTGTTGCATCTTTCTGGTCCATCGTGCACATCGACGCCAGCGACAGATGGAGCCATCCTCTTGGCGAAACTCTGTAGTCGTCTGGTCGACAAATGGGTAGCTTGGCAGAAAAAGGGGGGAAGAATGCAAATGCTGTACAGAATGCTGTAGAATGCAATGCATTTTATAATCTCCTGGATGGTGCTGTGGCCCTGCCCCACGCCGAAACCGGCGCCGTGGATGTTAACACCACTACCAACTTTTTGTGCTCGAGAAGTAAATGACGCCCGAAGCCGCCGACTACCTCGACAATCAGAATACAAACTGCGGACACGAAACGCATCAAACTAAGATGAAGAAGTGCATGCGTGCAGAATGCATGAAGTGTCGACAGCTCTTGCATGAAACGAATAAGCAGCAAGCCGTAGCGTATTGATCGCTCGCAAGGGTATTCATGATGTTACCCATTTCAAGGTAAATTGGGCACAGCTCGCCGCATCACGTCATTCTCACCAAGATCGAGCATCTGACGATGGGGAAAAGCGAGGCGGGATTTGCGGTGCATGCTAAACCCAAGACAGATCGCTCTAACCCCACCAAAGCAATCCGACCAGCCTTCCACCTCCGACCCCACCAACTGATACAGATCTGCAGGGCTGCGTAGCCAGTTATCGCCATTTATCTCGACGCGCATGGGCCACAACTGTCCATGCACAGAATGAAAGTGCATCAATGCAATCTCTATTTGGTTGGTTAGTTGCACTATTTCACTGACACCGAAACTCGCTGCAGTGCTACGTCACACTAGCCACACACACGTGATTAGCTTTGCTGAGTCGAGCCCCCTGAAAAGAAGATGGTTTTGAGTCGGTCATCACGCAGCACACTGCGCAGTGACCACGTATTGAAGCCGGACTCGTCGCCGTAGATCCGCCAGCTCCAAAAGGTGAAGCCCGCGCCGGCCTGGTACATGACGTCCACCATCGCCTGGCAGAACTCGTAGTAGCCTTCCTGGTTGTCGCCGAAATTGCCGGCCGTGGCGAAGCTCCACTCGCCAATGAAGAGGCGGTTGTGGTTCTCGCGCGCGTTCCACTGACTCACGCTGTTCTGGAAGTTGACTTTGACGGCCGTGTTGGTCAGGTCGTACTCGCTCGTGTCCTCGTAGCCCCACACGAAGTACGGGTGCCACTCGACCCACACGTTCGTGTACGACGGCGCCTGCATAAAGTCCGTCATGACGTCGGGCGACTGCTTATAGAGTAGTGGGGCCACACTCAGCACGCAGTCGTTGCCCGTCTCGCGGATGGCGGCGTACGCCTTTTCGTAGTACGCGTAGAGTTTGTCCTCGTCCGTGGACGCGTTGGGCTCGTTGAGGAGACCGATGCCCAGGAACGCGTCCTCGTCCTTGTATCTATCCGCCAGGAACGTGACCATCGAGATGGTGTAGGCCACGTTCTCGTCGTACGCGCTCCAGTGCGAGTTGCCTGGGTCGCATGGTGACGAGTGGTCGGCTCCGTTCTGCGAGCCCTTGGCGGCGTGAGTGCTGATGAGCACCGCGACGTTGTACGTTTTAGCCCAGTCCGTGATGAGGGCGTCCAAGTATTTGAGTGTGCCGTTGGAGAAGTGCGTCCAAGCAGCTTCGCCCGACGGGTCGTCGTTGTCGAAGCCCACGATCCAGTAGCCCAC
>AUWJ02027899.1:0-11712 GCA_000468175.2 Phytophthora cryptogea
GCTCTGAGCCCCGAGCCCCACCGCCGAAAATGGCTCAGCCAGCCGAGCTCACATCGCAACCTGCCTCGTGGAGCTCAAGCGGCCCCATCCCCACAAGCTGAAGCTAGCGTCCACTCGTAAACAGACAAACAGGATGCTCCGCCACGCCGCGCGACTGCCAAAACCGGCCCGCCGCAGCCTGCAGGCCTTCTCGTCGTCGGCCTCGCCCCGGCCTTCGTCGGCCGCGCCCACGGCCGCCGTGGCCCACGCGCACTCGACGGCCGCCGCCAGTCCGGATGCGCCTAGCGCCAAGACGGCCATCGCGTCCGAGTTCGCCAACACGGAGCGCATCTTCGCCACCAAGTCGACGCCCGAGCTCGTGCGCGCCTACGCCGTGTACTTTATGTCGCAGTTCCGCCCGCTCGTGCAGCACAGCGGCGAGCTGCTGGACGTGTCGTACAAGTTTCCGGGCCCCAAGTTCACGGACGCGCTGCTGCGCGCCTCCTTCTTCGGCCACTTCTGCGCTGGCGAGGACGTGAACGAGATCCGCCCCGTCATCAAGAAGCTCGAGTCGGCCGGGATCGGCGCCATCCTCGACTTTGCCGCCGAGGCCGACGTGGAGCAGCCGCGCGACCTCAACGGCGTGGACCAGAACCTCGTGTCGGCCCGCACGTACGCCTACGACGGCGAGGCGGCCTGCGACGCCAACGCGGCCATCTCGCGCCACGCCATCATCGACGCCAGTGAGTCCGCGTCGGCCGGCGAGCCCGCCTTCGTGGCCATCAAGTGCACGGCGCTCGGCAAGCCCGAGCTGCTCATGCGCATGTCGGCGATTATTGTGCAGGCCCAGCTGCTGTTCCACACGCTGGACGGACCCAACTTCTCGCGCGCCAAGTCGCGCTACCTCGAGCGCATGATCGACTACCCGACGCTGAGCGCTGGTCTTCGCAACGCTGGCGTCGATGCTAGCGAGGAGGAGGTGCAGCAGCTTTTCAACGAGCTCGACCAGTCGTCTGGAGACGGCGTGATCGACTACGTCGATTGGGTCAGTTTCCTTGACCCATTCGACCTCACCATGGGCCCACTCACGCAGTTCATCGAGGAGGAGCCGCTCTCGGACAACGAAAAGACCCAGCTGCGCAACATGATTGCCCGTCTCGAGTCGCTGGCCAACGATGCAGCTGAGCGCGGCGTGAAACTCATGGTGGACGCCGAGCAGACCTACATGCAGCCGGCCATTGACCACCTCACGCTCAACCTGCAGCGCAAGTACAACCGCGACGGCGCTGACGTTATCTACAACACATTTCAGTGCTACCTGAAGATGTCGAGCGACCGCATCGATATCGACCTGGAGCGCGCTCGCCGCGAGAAGTTCCGCTTCGCTGCCAAGCTGGTGCGTGGTGCCTACATGGTGCAGGAGCGCAAGCGTGCCCGCGATAAGGGATACGCCGACCCGATTCACGACACGATTGAGGACACGCACGCCAACTACGACTCGCAGGTGGCCAAGCTGCTCCGCAACAACCACTTGGCAAGCTTCATGGTGGCGTCACACAATGAAAAGTCCGTGGTCAACACAGTGCAGCAGATGCAGGACATCGGCATTGACCGCGCCACTGGCGGCGTGTACTTCGGCCAGCTGCTCGGTATGTGCGACCACGTGTCGTACACGCTTGGCGCCAATGCCTACAAAGTGTTCAAGTACGTGCCGTACGGCCCGATCCACGAGGTGCTGCCGTACCTCATCCGTCGTGCGCAGGAAAACTCGGGCCTCATGAGCGGTGCGCAGCTGGAGATGCGCATGTTGAGCTCGGAGATCAAGCGCCGCGCGTTCGGATGAGCGTTGCCACAATGCAGCAAATTGTGAGTGTGCCGTTCGGCCTTGGAAGAAGGCCGGCAATGTTTGTCCTAACGTATTGACGCTTCTCCCGTCCGGGCTCCTGTTCGACCGAGAGAGAACGTAGAAGCAGTGAAATGGCGAAAAAGTATCCACGCTGTTGGAGCGAAGGCGGAAGCAGAATAAGAGATGAAGCTGGTCGCAGTAGTAGAGATAACTCGAGAGGCGCCAAGTAAGGAGCGAAAGCCGCGAAGCCTAGTCGAGGACGCCACGTAGGAAGGATGCATGATAACCCTTGATGAATCTACGATCGATCAAAATCCAAATCGATGCAGATAGTGTTCAACCATTACTTGTTCAAACGTCAACGGCAAGCTGTGATACCTGGATGCAGGCAACCCGCAGAAATTCCAACACGTCGCACGATGGTGAGAACATTGAAGTCGTTGTATTTGTGCTACTGGTATCAAAAAGTGCCATGAATTACGGACATTCTTCTTCGCCTTATAGCTGGACGACAAACGAGGTGGCCTCGCCAGTGCCGACAAGATGCTGTTCATAGATACCTTCGGGAGAACCAGGCTGCGCGACCTCGAAAATACCATCGGTGCCGACCGGTGCAGTGATCGTCACGCTCAGCTGGTTGTCAGCAAGCTCCCAAGCAGCACTAAGCGAGCCGAACGGAGTGTTCACGGTAGCACTGGCACTGGTCGTGTTCAAGCCCGTCACCAACGGATTCACGGTCCAGCGGCGGAATCCGAACTCCACCGGGCGAATACCCGCCACGTAGTTCGTCAACGCGTACGTCGGAGCTCCACCCCACGGGTGACTCAACGATGTGAACTCTTCGAGGCCCGGAGTCAGCGACTGCGAGACGTACTCCCACGAAGCACCCGATCGATAGGACTCGTTGGAGATCATGGCGTCCCAGAGGTTGTCGAGCAAGAAGACGGCCTGATCAGTGTATCCGTGCTGCAGCAGCGCGTCAAGCAGGAATCCGTTCGTGTTTGGCGAAATCTTGGTGGTGTTGTCGGTGTCGCTCGTGTCGAGGTAACCCGGACCTTGACGAAGTTCCTCAAGGCTCTCCACGCAGAGCTTGACTTGCGTCTCGTTAGCTACGCCGGACGTGAGTGCGAATGCAATAGCCGACACGCCGTAGACCTCAGGCGTCGACACATCCACAGCGTAGTTGCCCAACGTGTCGTTCCAGAGCAGTTCGTTGATAGCAGTCTTGACGGAGGCGGCCATCTCAATCCACGCGTTCGAAGACTCCCAGTCACCAACAGCGCGAGCCACACGAGCCATGCCGTCGAGACATTGCACAGCAGCAGCGTTGACAGCCATGCCAGCTCCCGAGCCGAGGAACACGACCTCGTACTTGGTGAGATCGATGAGTCCGTTGCTGGCCTGGTTACCAACGAGCCAACCCATAGCGCGAGTGAACTCCTCCCAATGAGCCTCGACGAACGGGATGTCATCGTAGTAGTCCATGTACGATTCCAGACCGATGAGTCCGAGAATCACGTAGTCGGGGAAATTGTAGTAAGCATCAGCTTTACCAGCATCGTAGAGGAACACCTCGGGAGTAGGCATCGGTGACGCGTACGAGATAGGGACGTAACCAGGGAACTGGCCGTAGCTAGCCTGGAACTCGAACAGGAACTCCCAAGTGCCCGCGATCTGCTCGGGTTTCGAGTTGGCCACGCCCATGACTCGCGTCGTGTGGTAGAAGTCTCCAAGCCAAATGTATCGGTCACGTTTCGCACCATCCAGGCATGCGCCGTACGCGTTGGTCTGTCCGCCAAACTCGGGCACCACCACACTTTCGTCTGTCATCGGGTTTGAGTAGAGCACCTCGGACGAGTCGGTGAGACTCGTGACGCTCACGTTCCGCACGAACGAAGCCTGGCCCTGCCAGCCACCGAAGCCGATCGCACCTTCGCCTCGCGAAGCCCACCCGTAGAAGGAGAGCTGGGAATCGGTGAAGCCCATTTCGGTCAGCACGATGTCGAAGACCTGCTGCCCGTCCACGGAGAACACGATGTTGCCGGCAGTCGAGTTCACGCGGATCTCAACGGGGTACCAGACATTCTCCTTGACGCTGAACGGCACGTTGTACTGACCCAGAATGTAGCTGGTCATACTCGTGGCATTGGCAAAATCGTAGCCGTACGCGAGCGTCGCCGTGTTGGCAGGGAACAACGTGGTGTTGGTGTTCGAGTACGTCGTTTCGCTCGGGTACTCGGACGCCAAGTGGATCTGCACTCCGTCGCGATTGCCCGTGAGGTCGTACGCGATAGTGTAGCCTGCGCCACCTCGAATGATCTGCGACTCGAAGGCGAGCACGTAGTCGGTGAGGTTCCAAGTCTTGTACGAGATGCCTGGACGTGTGCCAGGCACGAAAGTGCCGTTCTCCTCGGACGAGCTCCAAGACGGCACTTGGCTGCCAGCATCCAAGCAGGCAGCAGTCACAGCACGAGCACCCAGTTTCCAGATCTCGTCGTACTTGGCGTTGGAACTGGAGTACTTGCCCGGTAGAGTGGTCAGGTCGTCGATGACCTCCACCGACGCCTGCAGACCGACCGTCTCAAACGTGACGGAGTCACCCGTCAATAGGCGGAGTGTCTGCCATCGCTCACCGGGTTGACTGAGCATGGAGGTGATCGTAGCACCGATGTTTTACCTGTAGACATATATGGTTGAAGGGCTCAATTCGCTAGTCACTTGTGTCTACATGTATGAGGAAGTGAAAAAAATTCCTCATACATGTAGACACAAGTGACTAGCGAATTGAGCCCTTCAACCAACATCAGCACAAGCAAGCGCAGCACAGTTCTGGGAGACAGGCATTCGACAATTGCGGGCTTTGGCAACAAGAGAACACCGAAACCCAGAAACAGCGATAAGAGGAGCAACATTGCTCGCATGTCTTGAGCTTTTGCTACAAGACCCAAGAGGGACCCCATCACCAACAGGGACCAGCCACGATCAGCCACCGGGGACTCCGGCGCTCATATCCTGGCTTAGGAAATTCCAGAGATCTTGCACATAGTAACTCATGTAAATAGACAATCTGTTCCTCTCTCTCCCACATGTATGAGGAAGTGTGTATCAAATCACCGAGACCTGCTCCGCTTGGACATGGAATCACTGACAGAAACGTGATCGACTCACGTGCAGTCAAAGTTTATGCTGGTGCTGATTGAAGTTGTACACGATCCATTCATTTACACACGCCCATGTTCACTTCACTTCAGCAAGCAGACATCGCTGCGGCACTGAATCAAACATAGCTACATGTACCAGGCCAGCTTACACCAGCGCCACACCGTTGGTGGCGGCCTCTTCATAGTCGTCGTTGGCCTTCTTCTCCTCCGGGTCATCGGTTCCCAGCCTTCGCCGCTTGCCAGACGTTAAATGGAGAGATTGCCCGTCACTCACATGACCTTCAGTACCTCCCAGCGAGTTGTCGAAAGCAAGGGCGTCGCCATCTACAGAGCAACAGAAAATAGCAAACAGATAGTTAGACCTACCCAGACAAGAAAAATAACGCTTCTGCGTACATGTCGACACCAGGAACGTGGTGTCCTCCTGACCATTAGCCACGTCGTCTGAGTGTACTTCGCTAGTACCGCGGGCAATCGGGATTGCCGCTGTAGACAACCGCTTGCAAGTACGCTTGTTGTGCCCCTTGACACCGCACACACTACAGGAGAGCTTCTCCTGCTTCGGATCGCCAAACTGCTGGATTTGCTGCACCTTGCGCGGACGACCGCGCGACTTGGGCAGTGACTGGGGAATAGTCACCCCGTCTGAAGGAACGGTGTCAATGTCAATCGGCGTAATACGACCGGCGTAGAGCGCTTTCAAAGACGTCATAAGAAAAATGCGTGGAATCACATCCGTCTGTAGCATACCGGCGTGCGATACTGCAAGAAACACGTGAAGGCACGGGAAGCGAGACACATCGTACTCGCCACAAGTGCATGTCTGCTTCGCGAAGTTGACAACCCGACCGGCACTCGTCTGCTGATCAATAACCTCGAATTCACTCTCCGATGTACGCACCACATCAAAGCGTGAGGCCTCTTCTTCGTACTCCGCCGCAAGTGAGTGAAACTCGGCAGGGTATTCTGAGCTCAGGTGCCCGTAGCGTTCATAGCGTTGAAAGAGTGTTCGAGCCACCTGTGACACCCAACCCACGAGGATCATCAATGGAGACTTGGTGCACAGCGCTTCCACCCACTGCATGGACGCATCCAGAGGCAACGTAGAAGTAGCTCCAATCACTGCAGGAGTAGCTGGAGATCCGGAGGTCGCGTCTGCAGCAGCAGCAGCGGCGGTAGCAGCAGCAGCTTGTACAGCATTTCGAATGAACATTTCGACTTCGTTGGACTGTGGACAGTTGGGAAACACGCTGTGTACAGCTCTCGTGAGTTCGTCACCGCGGTTGTGCACAAGAGAGGTAACAGAGCGTTCCAAGTCAGGAAAAGCTCGTCGCAACTGCTGCAAGAAGAAGCTCCAATCATTCTCCGTTTCCGCTGGCGCCAGTCCAATCGCTATTGGCACATTATCCCCCATTGCATCCTGTGCCGTGGCCGTGAACACTACTCCTCCAAACGCCGACGTCACCAAGAACACACTCAGCAGCATAGACCCTCGACAGTACCTAAGAGCATCATGCAGCGGCTTGGGGCACAGAAAAGCTCGCGCAAAAATCTTCGAGTTGGGTTTCCCAGCCGCAGCCGGCACTTGGCTGCTATCTTGGTGTTCAAAAGCCACGAGACTGCCCACATTTGTCTCCGCGAACGCCTGTAGATATCCATCCAGCTTCATGTACGACGCCGAGTCTTCCTGCTTCCGCTGCTGCCTGAATGCACTCAGTGCTCTCCATGCTGTCATGTACGATGGCTGCACGCCGAACTTCTCCTTCATAATATCATTGACATCCTTCGGTTTGACGGCGTCTCGGCCTCCTTTCGACGTCGCCAGCTCTCCCATAAACGGCAGCGCCGTCTCCAGCAACGCCGACGCCGTGATGCCCGATGGCGCGCGGCTCTTGTCTCCTGTTTCTCCTGTTTCTCCTGTTTCATCTACTTCAGCATTGGCTGCAAGTCGTGCCAGGTACACTGTGCACGTCGGTGTGTGCGTCACCACCGCGCGCGTGAGGTACACTCTCCCATCGGCGTGGCGGTTGGCCGACACGACGAACTCACAGGCCGGCGTTGCAGCTACTTCAGCGGCATTGTCTGCACTTGCTCGGCGCTTGCGTTGCCGCCACGAGGGACAACGCGCCTCCACGCGCTGCGGACTGCTGTGCTGCATGTAATAGGGGGCATTTCTCTGCACGGAGAGCACTTTGAGCGCTCGGCGGAGCTCCTTCATATCCGCGTAGCTTTCCTCGAACGGCGCGAACCTGGAGACGAGCGGCGGGAGCCCCAGAGACGCGGCAGCAGCTTCGGCTTTCGGGGAGGACGCGACGTAGAGCGACTCCGGCACGTTTGTGACTTCCAGCGCATCGTTGGAGCCTGCAGAGCTCTCTACAGACGCGCCGGCATCAGGCGCAGATGGAGGTGCAGGCGGTAGCGCGCCCGGGGCAGTAGCGGAGACGTCAGCAGTCGACGGAGCCTGCGGATCCGCAGCAGATGATGGCATACCAGTAATTTGTCAGGCTAAAATGGAAATTACGGGCCAAGAGGCGATTTGAACTGACGCTGAGTATTGGACGTGGACGTCGCCTCTCCTGTATGATGGGAATTTGAGGAGGGTCATCCCTCCTTGTTGCTACTTATTGTAATTGTGAAGTAACAAATGTAATAGTCGCATACAGTTCTGCTAATTAGAGATTCATGTTGAAGTTGCAATCAAAATGTAAAAGGTTCCGTTACTGAGCAAGAATACAGTTGTTAGCGCTTATCCAGCAAGCGCTCACCTTCGTTGGAATATCAAATACAGTGGCTTGAACTTCTTCACTCCTTCTCAAGCTGTGGCAATGGGATGGCGCGCTCAACTTCGTCCTCTGGAACACCTCCTACCTTCATTGTCTGTCGTGCCATCACCTTGCAACTGCACTTGGTCTCGGCTTCACTTGGCTTCGATGTCTGTCTTCATAACGGCCTCCCGCATCAAGTTTTCGCTCTTGAGAACCGCTTCGCTCTGTTTTTTTTCCAGGTGGTTCAGCTTGATTTCGTCCACGTCTCGCTGAATTCCCGCCGCTTCACGCTTGCCAGCGAGTTGATACCAGTCACGGGGACCAGTTAGATCGAGGACACCACTATGCATGACACCGTAAGTCGTGGTCCGTTGAAAGCAATTCATGGCACTTGGTGTTCCTCGGCTGTCACTTTCTTTCTCGTGCACACTATCGTGCGATTGGACTTCAGGCTCGTCTTCTGGCGCTGCTTATCCGGTCGACGAGCCCGCTTTTCATTCCTCCGCTTGCGCTTCGTACTCGTCGCGTTAGACTTGCTTGAATCTGTGGTATCTGTGGTATCGCCTCGCTCATGGTCAGCACATTTTTGACTTGCCACCAACTTGGTGAGATAGCTCCGAGTGACGAAACACTGGCACGACCTCATAGTAGTGGGGACACTCGGCAAGCAGTTCTTCTTCGGTCTGGTTGTCGAGATGTCCATCCTCTAAGTCCACACGACTAATATTCATTTCATCCCTCCAATCTTCAGCAGAGAGATACTGCTGTTCAATGAAACGGACTTTGCTGCGGATGCTGGACTCACTGCGATGAAGGATGCCGTACTTCTTGAGTAAGGCGAAAATGTTTTCCACAGCTCGACGTCTTTTGTCCGAATGAAGTTGCTCATATTTCCCAGGCGTCGTGATCCACTTCAACAAGATATCCAGCGACGTTGGGCCATCGGGTGCTGCATTGTCTGCATCCCACGGAAGGCGTTTGTGTGGCGAACGCTCTTCGGAATTCGTGTCAGCATTGCTTCTCCTTGTCGAATGCCCACCATTAACGGTATCGATCGCTCTTCCTCGTCGCCTTTTCTCTCAGCGTCGCGTCTCAGAGCAGCAACAGCAACAGCACCACACAAAAGAAAACTGTTGCAACACCATGAGCAAGCTTTGGAACGCCGATGCGAGCACACTCGGTGCACCAACGTCTATGGATGTGCTGCTCCACTGGCTGCAGTCGCCAGGCAAGTACAATAGCTGGCAATCAGAAGACAGGAAACTGCTCACTTTTGAAATCGAGGCCCAGCTTAAGACGCACGGCATTTCGAAGCGTTCACCCGCCGCTATCCGCCGCAAGATTTTCGCAATGGAGAAACAATATGAAGCTGTCAGCACTTGGTTAAAGCACGAGGGGAAGTTTGAACTATTTCTTGATGGGAAGTCGGACAAGAGTGTGGAGGAGGCAGTGCTGCGTCGATGTCCGATGTATCGCGAGTTAACTTCCGTATTTCACTCTGCAAGTGACGCTGAAGAGAACAATGAAAACGAGAACCAAGATGATGTTGGTGTCGAGAACTCCAATGTCTCGAGTGTAAGCTTGGATGCCGAGGAGAAAACTGCCGAGGTGCCAAGCGCACAGGGCAAGAGGAAGCGGATTTCAAGCGTTCTGGACGATGCTGAGGTAGACTCGAAAGGAATTTTACCGCGAACAAGACAAGACCAACTGACGACGGGGATGATGATATCGCAGTCTGGCCGAGTCATTGACGGGAACCAAGCGCTTGAGGAATTTCGGAGGGGCAGTGACCACCGCTGGAACCAATATCACGGTATCAAGTATTCGTCCAGCTTGGAGCAAAGTGGGGACGATATGGCCCGGCAGTTGTTCCATCTCGAGATGGAGCACGCTGAAGCTTTAGCAAGTTTGCAGCTTGAAGCGGAGCGGGGGCGGCAGGAAGTGCACACTAGTTGTGCTAAGGCCCTGTCGCGCCACAAGTTGCGAAGTGCCGGGATGTCGATCGAGGAAGTGAACGGCATTATTCCGGAATGAGGACGGGACTTACGTAAGCGCTTGTGGCCACGCTATTCATGTTTGCATAGTGGGTTGTCGMTTTCAGCTCAATTACTTTTTGCATGTCGTCGTGGGCACCTGCAATTAACTATTTTGTCTTGAATCGATTTGTTCTCTTTATGACTTGAAAGATCGTAAAATCGATTTGATGGTAGGTAGAAAGTGCTGTTCGAGAATATGCACACAAAGTGATTAAGTAAGTAAGACCTCACCCCGAAGAACACCTTCATCCGTGGCGACAACGCCGTTTGCCACGAGCGCTGCTAGCTTGACAGATGAAACCGGACACTCGCGCCATGATTCTTGTTGGAAAGCTTGAGTGGGTGGGTAGTGGAGCGGCTTGTTGTCTACTGTAGATAGGAAGTCTTGGAATGAGCTGGAAAACGACGACAATAGCAGCTGCAAGAGTACTTGCCCCGCACCAACAACAGCAATCACCAGGTGCGACGTGGTGGTGTCGGTTGTATTACATGCATTAGTCAGTACATGAAGGTCTTCAAACAGAATACAGGTACATTGTCGAATGCAGCTCGATGCATAACTTCTGGTTTAATCATGATGCGGAAGATTATTCGCTGCAACCGTGCCTTCGTCGTCCATAAGGGCCTGGCGGGTGCTGGTTCTGGGTCTGGTGTTAACAGGGGTAGGGGAGCGTTAGATGAAAACCAGAGGCTCCTCGCCCTCCCTGGGCGGTGCCCCCATAGTCATCGCACTGCAGTGGAGTCAGTGGCTGAGTACTGAGCCCGCGAGGTTTGGCTGCTCCCGCACCCGCTTGATAGCTCCCGCGCCGAGATCACGGCCATGAGGCCGAAGCCCCGACACCATATCCGTTGTAAACTTGGGGGCGCCCGCCGGCCATTGCCAACGGCGAGCCGTGGCGACCTGGGCGTTCATTGCGTTCCCGAAAAGCCAAAGGCTTCCCCGGGAGGTCGTTGCCCCTACCCGACCAGGATCTTGAGCAAACATTTTTTAAAATACATATGTTGATTATCCTGGGATGCTCAAAATAATAAACAACTACAGTTGTTTACATATTACTTAAGTATTTAATACTGTACACTGTACATAATATCCGCTTGCCGCAACTCTGCCCAGAACTGCGGGTTAGATGGCACTTTGAAATTTGCTACCCAGCCCAAGAGGCCCCATCGAAACGAACAAGACCCATGCGTCTATCTCACGTCGTGGTGGCGCTCGCTGCGTCTTTTCTGCTTGCCAACGACGTTTCCTCGCTGACCACGGACCAAGTCTCCAATGCTGTATCATCCACAGACCCAAATCAGCGGCTTTTGTGGGCTCACCACCAAAAAGTCATCGAGGCAGACACCAATTCCGAGGAAAGAGGCTTGTCTCCACCGACGATGGAGAAAATGATGATCGACAGGGTTACCCTAAGAAAACATGCCAAGGATATCGGTATTTGGCGTGCGGTAAAGAGTGGTGATCCGATAAGGATAATGCAGCACCCAAGTTATGAAATGTACAACACGTACCTGAATTTTTTGACCGCAAGGTCAAAGGTAGAGGAGTGGAAGAAGTTGGCGAAAGAAATGAAGGGAAATTGTTGGAATGAAGCTTGCGATGTAGAAGGCAAATGCCGAAGTGAGTAGATTAGAATGCGTTACGGCTACCTTGTACGTCTCCCTAACCATGTACTCCCTGTTGGCCTTCCTTGTTGTCCGCTTGTCCGAACCGCCGCCGACCTCTGCTAGCCATACGTGCCCGTGGACACGTATGAGTAGCCAATCAGACACCGAGGAGGACGGTCTGCACCGAACCGCCCCCTACGGTCCGAATGTACCCATGAACCGTGCATGAGCAGTGCACCTACTCAACACCCCCACTCACTGCTCGAGCACTGTGGTCGTCTTGCACTTGATGCCACTAGCATTGCGCAGGTACTTCA
>KV743759.1:8857-22521 GCA_000468175.2 Phytophthora cryptogea
GTCGTTCCGAGGCTCTGCGCGGTTCTACAACTCCACGAGATTCTTGCTCAGGATTTGTCCCAGCTGCCCCCGTGACAGCCGGCCTCGCAGGAAACCTCGGTTCACCAGGGGCGGGTATCGCCGCCATTCTCCACACCAATTGGTCGAACAATTCGCGTCCGCGTGGCGTACCCCAGAAGGCATCGTCAGCCTCGGGCGTCGTCACGCCTGGGACCGCTTCGGCTCCCTGAGCCGCAGGCGGAGGCGTAGGCTCTGGCTCCGCTCTCGTGGCGGGCTCCTCGCCCGTGGGATCTCCTTCTCGTCCTTCGCCTTGACGCTCAGGACCTCCTTCTCTTGCAGGGACGGGCCCTGGAGCCCCTTCGTCGATAGGGTCACTCCATCCTTGGCCTCCACTCGTCCCTTCCCCTTGTCCCTCTCCGGGCACGTTGTGAGAACTCATGGCACCCACAACCTTTGCTTATCACTTGGCGTTCTAGCCAAGCCCTCTTCAGTCGCCGTTCCTTGGCGACGCACTACACTCACAAAGTGAAGTACCCTGCTTCTCCACCAGACTGTCGCGGTCCTTCCCTCGAGTCGTACTTCACTAGGAAAGTGTAGGGAGGTTAAAGATAAGCAAGTAAAAGAAAAAGGTCTTGTTAGCTTGGTTAAGCTCTTCGAGGTAAAATCACGACTGAGGGAGCTCTAGCAGCTCCCTAAGAGCCTCTCAGGCCCATCTACGTTGCGTCTCCCTAGCTACCAGGAGGTCCTCCCGCTCTCGAGTCCCACTGTAGACTCGAAGGTCTCACATGACGCTGCGAGGGTCACGCTCGAAACGCTTGAGGCGTTCCAGCGAGGGGCGCAACTCCACTGCGCACATCTTAGATAGACAATCGGCCAGTATAGCGAGTCCGTCGAACGGCGGAGGACCGTGACACAGGGTACTGCGAAGTGCAGGATATGGACTCGGGCGAACGCTTTCGTGTCATGAGACGAACGTGCGCCGCCTACAAGAAGTCACAACTTTTCCGGTGCTCCGATGCCCAACAGTTCGTCGGCTACCACATCGAAGCGCTGGATGCAGTCAAGACTGCGCTGGATCCGGGGTTCGAGCTGCCTAACGTAGCGACAAATGAGCAGGGTCAAGACGGCATTGTCATGGTGGTGTACCCCAAGCTGATTGCCAGCGCGTACGCAACCATCCGCACGCTGCGCGATGTGTTGGGCTGCCGCTTGCCCATTGAAATTTGGTTCCGGCAGGACGAGATCGATCGAGTGCCGCGGTCGCTGCTTCCTCTTGAGCAACTTGCGCAGAACGACACAATCGGCGCCATCATCTTTCGTGAAATCAACGATTCACAAGCTGTGAGCTTCGGCACCAAGGTGTTTGCGCTCTACAACAGCGGCTTCGACCGAATTTTGTTTCTAGACGCTGATAATGTCCCCGTACGAGACCCAGCCTATCTGTTCGAGTCAGCTGAGTTCAAAAGGACGGGCGCGGTCTTCTGGCCAGACTACTGGCATCCGCACTATACGATTTTCTACCTGCATGAAGATTCGATACTATGGCAGCTTCTTGGCATCCCATACGTCGACATGTTCGAGCAAGAGAGCGGTCAACTACTCATTGACCGAAGACGACACGCCGCGCCACTGGAACTTGTACGCTTCTTCACTTTTCACAAGCCGAACCCGATCGAGCAGCTGAAACTTCTGTGGGGGGACAAGGATCTTTTTCGCCTTGCTTGGATTAAGCTGGACGTCCCGTTTTTCATGATCCAGACGCCACCCGCAGTCGCCGGAAAAGTGAACGGTACCTCATTTTGTGGAATGACGATGGTGCAGTACGACACTAAGGGTGAAGTTCTGTTCCTGCATCGTAACGCGAAGAAACTCACTGGCGAGGTTTTGTATAAGCCAGTGAATTACCACATTCAAGCGCGTAAACGTATTCGGTCGAGATGGATCAAGCAAGGGATTCACAGGATTCCAACTGAAGAGGAGGTGGTGAAAGAGCTGAAGATGTTGAAAAAGACAATGCCACCGCCGCTTGAACCTCCGGAGCCTGACGGAATAGCTGACCAAGCCATTTGGACACACATGCTATCGTTCCGCAAAGACGCTCCAGTTGCCCAGTACAAGGTGAAATCGTACAAGGCGGCACCCGATTTTCCAGACAAACAGCGATGCTACGGAGAGCAAGATTTCGCCCGAAGCAAATATTTTGACATGCAGAGTTTCGATGAGTTGAGCTTTTCGGGTTTGGAGACGCATGTGCGGCGGTTTGCAATGGAGGCAGCAGAAATCCGCCACGGTTAGGACCACTGCGATCTGAACGCTATTTTATAAACACCTCCGTGTCATGTGATGTTCTCAAACGTAAAAGCACTTATACTGTCACTTACTAAGTATTCTCGACTACACGTTCGGAGGAAACGCTTAATCTTAATTAATAGCGACGCTAGAGTTGAGAAATCATGCGAATATCTGACGTAATGGCGGTTCTGGAGCAACACGTGTTCGTAGGATTGGTTGCAGCACCCGACGATTGTCCAGCAAATAACCGGTCCGAGCAAGGCGTTGGTCTGGTGGCGCTGTAGCAAAACTTGCTTGCATAAATGGATCGTGTTCGAGATCTACAATTCGCTCCCAAACATTGTTGTTTTGATCCATATCGTTCGGGGCCAGCATGATTATCCCGAACCGACCGCCGGCGACTTCCGCAAGAAACGTCACCATGTCATCCGTAAGCGAGGCTATGGTTGGAGGGAATGTCCTGAGCCATCTTGGTCTCGCGGGTGGATTAGGAGCAGCATCATTGACGATTGCCCTCGCCACGAAATTTTGCAACGCCTCAAGATCCCAATTCAGGATGATAGCTGGATCGTTTTCCGTAATATGGATGTGCGATAGCGTTTCCTCCAACTACAGATCAAAGCATACGACAAAGTGAGGCATTGCTTAGTTCATTACACTACACAACGTGTCGTACCGCAGGGGCAGCGTCCGTGTACGACGTCGCCCATGCCAGATCCATCGTCGCTCGCTTCTTCGCCTACTTTCGTCCTCCCTGTCGCCAATCTTCAGGCTCGTACTTTGACGGCCTTTTGCTGTCGCGCCTGCCATCCCTGTCTCGGAACTTCCGAGTCCAAAGTGAAGAAAGGAGAAGGAGAAAGAAACGGGAATTCTCTTGTACTACAAGTTGAAGGGGTTCTAGAGGACTCAATCATGTAGGGGTTCTAGAGGATTCATTCAATTGAAGAGGAACCAGTATATACCAAGAAGTACAGCGAAGTGCAGGATGCTGGCTCAGGCGAACGATTTCGAGTCATGAGACGAACTACAAGAAACCACAACTTTTCCGGTGCTCCGACGCCCAACAGTTCGTCAATTACCACATTGAAGCGCTGGATGCAGTCAAGACTGCGCTGGATCCGAGGTTCGAGCTGCCTAAGGAGAAACCAGGGCCTAAGGGCCTAACGTACTGGCAAATGAGCAGGGTCAAGACTAAACCATTCACAAGCTGTGAGCTTCGGCACCAAGGTGTTTGCGCTCTACAACAGCGGATTCGACCGAAATTTGTTTCTAGACGCTGATAATGTCCCCGTACGAGACCCAGCCTATCTGTTCGAATCGGCTGAGTTCAAAAGGACGGGCGCAGTCTTCTGGCCAGACTACTGGCAAATATTCTAGAGTTTCGATGAGTTGCGCTTTTCGGGTTTGGAAACGCATGTACGGCGGCTTGCAATGGACGCAGCAGAAATACGCCACGGTTAGGACCACTGCGACCTGTACGCTACTTATAAACACTCCCGTGTCGTGTTGGTCAGGACTTGACCTCAACCTGTTTCATGGTTGGAGGCATCGGAGTCGTATGTAGTTAAGAGCGACCAGATAAATCTGCATGCAGCCTGGCCCAGCAAGTGAGCAGCTCCTGCGTATTGCACCTGCACACACGCCCTCTGATCGGATTTTTCTGTCCGGCACCGCCTCGGACATCTTTGTACACTGTGTGCAATGCACAGCACATGATCTGCGATTGTGCGACGACTGGAGCGTTTACCAGCACGTCGTTGGCCGTCCAATCATCACCGCATCGTGTTGGCCATGAACGGTGCGGGGTTGCCATCGACCATCGCAGTCCACGCAAGGCGACAAATTTCTAAAACCAAGTTGCCATGACAAGACCATGGGTAAATATCCTGTACATGAGTAAAATATTGACGATAACTCAGAGCAGCAGTGATACAGGGAGCATGTACTGTACTGTATCAGCAGTTTGCTGTACATGTACATGTACTCTACAGCATGTGGACATTTGAGCTTTTCAAGAACAGCAACCCGGCTGCTGCTCTTCCCGTTTATGTTGTAGGTACAGTACAATCCCAATTCGTGCGACTGCAACGTGGTGCGCTGCTTGTCGCGGATGCTCTAGCTAGCAAAGCGGTCGGACCGATCGATCCTCGCCGGCTGAAAGCCAATCCGAAAGAAAATCCACACGGAGCACTGTAAAGCGTGGACTTGTCCTGGGTGGTCCTAACGAGTCCTGCCACTTGAGAACTGTACTCTCCGATTGTCAAGATTGAGAGACTCACGATTTGTCAACTCCAGAGTCAAACGCGCCGACAAATGTTCGAGACGGCGCCTCTGATTGATGCTCCTGCAAACCCCACCCGTGCACTATCTGCAGCTGTGGTTAAGTGCTGGCAGCGGTGGCCACGAGTTTTACTTATCCTCGGCGCCATCGTCTACGTGTCGGTGTTGGTTGGTTGGGCTTCCAAGAGCTCGGACAAAGCAGTTGACACCCTCGAAGCCTCTGCAGCACAAGAACCATCGACTGTTCCAGTCAGGCCGTCCGGAGAGGTGACAGCGCGTCGCTTTCAGTGCATCAGTTGGCGTGCCACCGGCAAGTGCAGACCCAATGGTCCTCGCGAGCCCCAAAACGACAAGAGCTGCTCGGACCTTATCGTCGACGGCGTGTCTGGATTCTGTGAGGTCGAAGACACTGACACGGGTGAACGCTTCCAGGTCATGCGTCGTCACTGCAACAGCTTGAAAGGCAACATCAAGTTTCGCTGTTCGGACGCGCCAGCTTTCGCCAACTACCACGTTCAAGGGCATGCTGCAGTGCAGAAAGCACTGGTTCCTGGGTTTTCGTTGCCGCATGTGGCGGACAAGGTCGCAATGCAGCAGGACGGTATCGTCATGGTCGTCTACCCAAAACTTCTTGCAAGTGCGTACGCAACTGTCCGTGCACTCCGCGAAGTCTTGAGCTGCCACCTCCCGATTGAAATTTGGTTTCATGTGGACGAGATCGGAGAAGACTACGCTTTGCTTGCACCACTACAGCAGCTTGCGATTGTCGTGGGCGACGTCTCGTTCCATCCGATCTACAACCCACGAGCGAAGGGCTTTCTGTCCAAAGTTTTCGCTATCTACAACAGCCACTTCGATCGAGTATTGTTCTTGGATGCAGACAATGTACCAGTACGAGACCCAAGTTTTCTGTTTAAATCACCCGAATTCAAGACGAACGGAGCAGTGTTTTGGCCAGACTTTTGGCACCCACGACGCACGCTGTTCAATCTACATGCACGATCGATGCTTTGGGAGCTGGTGGATATCCCTTACGTCGATATGTTTGAGCAAGAAAGCGGTCAACTGTTAGTGGATCGCACTCGACATGCTGCTCCGCTCGAGTTGGTTTACTTTTACGCTTTCCATGAACCAAACTTCTTCGAGAAGCTCAAACTGGTGTACGGTGACAAGGACCTCTTCCGGTTAGCGTGGATGAAGCTTGAGGCTCCGTTCCACATGATTGAGGCGGTGCCTGCGATGGCAGGTCGAGCTATCAACGGGTCTTTTTGCGGGATGACAATGGTGCAGCATGATGCAGACGGTGAAGTGCTGTTCTTGCATCGTAACCAACACAAACTTACAGGCGAACGTGATGAAAAATTGGAGAAAGATGCGCTCATGAATACGGTGGTCCCAGCAGAGGAGGCACTAGGCGCTCCGCAGCCGGACGGATATCCCGATCCTGTCATTTGGACGCACTTGCTGTCGTTCTGCAAGGACGCCTATCGCAAAATGTACACTATCGATGCTTATCGCGCTGCACCTCAATTTCCACAGTGGCAGCCATGCTACGGACGTCGGTACGTCGAGAACCAGAGAATGTTTGAGCTCCACGAGTTTGCGGATCTGAGCTTTGCTGGGCTCGAAACGAATATTCGTCAGTTTGCTATGGAGGCTGCACGGCTTCGGCATGCACAGGCCATCGCATGGATTGGAGATCACCCTACCAACAGCACAGAAGAACATGGTACACTATAAGCACTTGAGTCTGTCAAGATAATTTACATTCACTTTAGCACACTTTATCGGAGCTTCCTAGTCTTGACGGAAGCTTGTTGTTGTTCTAGTTGTTGAGCACCTTCCATCGCAAAACGCCTCAGATGCGTCTCCAGTCCGGAGAAACTCATGTCGGCAATTTTCTGGGCGTAGAAATGGTCGTTGTCACTGAGGTAGCGTTGCCCGTAGCAGCGCTGCCACTCTGGGAAATCCGGTTCAGCCTTGTACGACCGAATTCGATAGTCAATCCGGCGTGATGTATTGCGAAATGACCACAAGTGCGTCCACATTGCAGGATCAGGCAAGTTGTCTGGTTCAGGGGGTTCCAGGGTAGGTGGAGGCGTTCGCATCAAAATTTCTAATTCAGCTTGAACAGCTTCGTCGGTGAGGACAACGGGAAGCCCTTGGTCCAACAGCTTCAGTCGGGCCTGCGTGCGAGCTTCGACGTCGTAGTTGATTTCCTCGCGTTTGACTTGTCCCGTTAGTTTGTTAGAGTTGCGGTGAAGGAATAGTACGCGTCCATTGGCATCGTGTTGGACCATTGTCATGCCGCAGAATGACTCGTTCACGACTTTCCCAGCCACAGCAGGTGGGGTCTGGATCATGAAAAATGGCACGTTCAGCTTGATCCACGCGTACCGGAAGAGGTCTTTGTCGCCGTACACGAGCATGAGTTTGTCAAAGTGGTTCGGCGTGTGAAACGTGAAGAAATTCACAAGCGCCATCGTTGCTGCGTGGCGACGTCGGTCGATCAGTAGTTGGCCACTTTCCTGCTCAAACATGTTGACATACTCCATGTCTAGCAGTTGCCACAGCAACGAGTCGCCCATAATGTGAAAAATGGTGTGTTGCGGGTGCCAGAAATCCGGCCAGAAGACAGCTCCCGTCCTCACAAACTCGTCGGACTCAAACAAAAACGTCGGATCACGAACAGGGACGTTGTCTGCGTCCAGGAACAAGACTTGGTCAAAGTTGCTGTTGTACACCGCGTGCACTTTCGCCGCAAACCGGAGCGCTCGTCGATCGCTGATCTCTCGAAACGTGATTGCACCCGCCACATCCTTTCTCGAGAGCTCATGCAGTGGGCCCAATGCTCCTGGTACTCTGCGCAGTTCATCCGTACGGTACCAGATCTCGATGGGTAGTCGACAATTCAGCACTTCTCTCAATGTTCGGATTGAGGCGTATGCACTCGCTAGAAGGCTCGGATACACGACCATGACGATCCCCGCTTTCACCTCCTCAGCCTCCTTCACATTAGGCAGCACAAACTCTGGTGCTAGTGCTCGTTCCACTGCGTGACGTCCTTCGACGTGGAAATTGGCAAAGTCCGGAGCGTCCGCACAAAAGAACTTGGCTCCTTTCTTGCCGGTGCTGCAGGTCCGTCTCATGACTCGAAACCTGTCACCCGTTGCAACGTCTTCGATCTCGCAGTAGCCCGAGACTCCGTCTTCTACCCGTCGATCGCACGGTTTATCGTTGGCCAAGTCGCGTGCTCCATCCGGACTACAATCGGTCGTCGCTCTCCAGCCGATACATCGGAATTCACGCGTCTCGGTCGCTCCACTTGGCAGGTTCTTGACGGTTCGTGCATGGGCTTCGGTCTCCAATTCCTGGGGTGTTGCAACGTGTTGGTTGCTATTGAAAAGATGGACGATGGACATCGGGAGACTTTCAGAATTGGAGCTTTCGTGATGAACACTGCTCACGATGTACAAAAGCATCATCAACGTGTAGAGGACACTACCCATGAGCATCAATCGCAACAACCCTGGACGGCATTTTAACGGCGTCGAAGGCAACGAAATGGTCGAATCGGACATTGCGTCGAGGTGTTGCGTGCCCAGCGGATATTCGAGTGCACGGCATAGCGGAGACTGTGCCAACGCCATCGAGTCACACGTAGCAGCTGACTGACAAGCAGACGACGTAGGTACTTATACTACGGGCATAGGCAGTGCTGCTTGTCTGAAGACGAACGTACGGTACAGGTTGCACTGATAACTTATGGCTACAGATGTGTGTCTACCACCGCTTTCTAGCCTCCAGAGCATAATGACGGAGATCCGACTCGATGCCGGCGAAACTCTGGTCTGCGAACTCTTGCAGCTCGAAAAACTGGAGCTTGTCGACGAATCGACGTCCGTAGCATGGTTGCCATTGAGGAAATTGAGGGGCGGCTCGATAGGTGTCGACCCAATACAGCGCAGTACTCGCGTTCTTGTGGAACGACATCAAGTGCGTCCAAATGATCGGGTCCGGGTACCCGTCGGATTGTGGGGGTTCGTCCCCGGACGGCGGAATGACCATGTTGTCAAGTGGCATATTTCCCATTGCTACCTTCTCCAGCCGCTCGTCGGGCTCACCAGTGAGTTGGTGCTGGTTGCGATGCAAGAACAGCACTTCACCGTTTGCATCGTGCTGCACCATTGTCATCCCGCAAAAAGACCCGTCGACGACTCGGCCTGCTATCGCAGGCACCGCCTCAATCATGTGAAACGGAGCCTCAAGCTTCATCCACGCTAGCCGGAAGAGGTCCTTGTCACCGTACACCAGGTTAAGCTTGTCGAAGAAATTTGGTTCATGGAAAGCGTAAAAGTAAACCAACTCGAGCGGAGCAGCATGTCGAGTGCGGTCCACTAACAATTGACCGCTTTCTTGCTCAAACATGTCCACGAAAGGGACGTCCAGTAACTCCCAGAGCATTGACCTAGCGTGCACATTGAATATCGTGTGGCGTGGGTGCCAAAAGTCAGGCCAAAACACTGCTCCATTTGCTTCAAACTCCAGCGATTCGAACAAGAAACTCGGGTCTCGTACTGGTACATTGTCTGCGTCCAAGAACAATACACGATCAAAGTAGCTGTTGTAGATGGCGAAAACCTTTGACAGAAAGCCCTTAGCTCGCGGGTTGTAGATCGGGTGGAACGATACACCGCCAACAAACATAGCGAGCTGCTGCAGTGGTGCGAGTAGTGCGTAGTTTTCTCGGATCTCGTCCACATGAAACCAAATCTCAATTGGCAAGCGGCAGTTCAGTACGTTCCGAAGAACGCGTATCGAGGCGTACGCGCTAGCGAGCATCTTCGGATAGACGACCATGACGATGCCGTCTCGCGGTGTTTGTCCCTTGTCAGCCACATTTGGCAGTGAGAAACCAGGTGCACTCGCCTTCTTGACGATTTCAAGGATATCTGCTCGAAACCCAGCGAAGTATGGGGACTCCGAACAGCGAAAAAAGGCGTCGCGCTTCAAGCTGATGCAGTGCGACCGCATGACTTGGAAGTGCTCGCCCGAGTCCAGATCTTCGACTTCACAATAGCCGGCAGTGCCACCAGTGATGACTTGGTTGCAGCTCTTGTCATTTTCCGGTTGGTGCACTCCGTCGGGCGTGCAGCTCCGCGTGGCTCGCCATCCAACGCATCGCAGACGTCGAGTCTCCGTTCCCGCTGACGGCAGTGGTCTCGGTACACCCGACAGTGTGGCGTTGCTGTCCAGTAATACGTCGTCAATCTCGACGGCTGCGTTGGCAACGGACATGACGAGCATTGCAATGGCGAACAGAATACACAAGTTGCTTCGAGTCGCCAGTTTGCATGACACGTGAACAGGTGCAACGATCGAGGCTGACATTCCGGTACCTTTGACTATGTAGAGGAGCTCTGGGTGGAAGATACTGGAATGGCCTGAGCAGGAGAAGACTATGCTACATGTATGTGGAATCCACATTGTGGATACTCATCGTAGCCGGGTCGAACAGAAAGAAGTTCACCCCGTCTCACGTTGACAACACAAAACTTACCAATTGATTCAGCCTAGGCTATGGCACTTTCATCTTCAGCTTTGGTGAAGCGCCCTGCTCACCTGGTCCACAGTGTGGACTCCAACGAATCCTTTCTATCTCATGCAGAGCGTACAAAACTCTATGTTGCCTTACACACTGTGAACGGAGCCACCGAGACACCAGTCTGGGCAATGAATACCGGTGCACAAAAGTGCTCACCTCTCTCTCACGTTGTTCAAACGGACAATGCCAAGTGTTCCTGTAAGTTTACATCACTTGGTGAGCACTTTCGGCATAACTTTAGTCGAATGGTGAGGTGCATACAACTATGTACAACTTCGCAATGACAAGTGAGCACGACGCCGTCGAACGCAGCATTGGAATCAACCCCACTTCATCCGAGGAAAGATGTTCAATATGTTGAGGTGGACTCTCGCTGCAACATGCCCGATCCCCAGCACTTATCCCGACGGGAGCATGAGCTTTGGCAAAACATTTGGGTCACACGCCCCAGAACCATTGGCAAAACACTTGTCCCCACTCGCAGCACGTCCAATGAGGCCACGGGACAAGTCGAAGACGCCAAGACGGTTCCGTCCGACTCGCGCACTGCTCGGCGTGTTATTGCTCAGTTGCCTGCTATACGCCGGACTGATCGCTACGTGGACGTTGCGGAGCTCGAACGAATTGCAAGGCAGCTCCAGTTCCCAGCAAAGAGGGCGGCATTCATGGCAGGCAACGGCACCCCAAGACAATACACGGTCACCACGTTCAAACACATTGGCAGAGGCACCGAATAACAACAAACATGAGGCATCCGCCAAGCTGAACCAAGGCAAACACCAAGAACTGACTCCTACGACAAACCAGGAAAGCTTGTTACAGGCATTCAACGCAATCCACAACGGCGTTGTTGATTTACCATCCAACTCATCCAACGTACGGCAACTCAAGTGTCTTGGATGGAGAGCTACGGCAGGATGCAGTCCAACTGGAGTCCGCCAGCCCCGAAATGACCAAGACTGTAACAGCGTAATACCCGACGGCACTTCGGGTTATTGTGAGGTGGAAGACATGGAGTCTCATGAGCGATTCATGGTCATGAAGCGTACTTGTGACAGAGGACACGACGGCACAGTTTTACGATGCTCGTACGCTCCTGGTTTCGCTAATTTTCGAGCTAAAGCGCAAGTTGTTATCGACAAAGCTCTTGCTCCGGGTTACAAGCTTCCGAACACGGACAACAGTGATCGCAGTACTTCGAAAGGAATCGTCATGGTTGTGTATCCCAAACTGGTGGCTAGTGCCTACGCTACCGTACGCACACTTCGTGAAGTACATGATTGTCGATTACCTATTGAAATTTGGTTACGCCCTGACGAAATGAACAAGGTGCCTGGAGCTCTCAAACCACTGAAGCAATTGGCACGAAACACATCCAATGGAGAGATAACGTTCGAGGCGATACGTCATTCCCAGGCATTCTTTTTCAACTCTAAAGTGTTCGCCATTTACAACAGCAAATTTGACCAAGTGCTGTTCTTGGATGCAGACAACGTTCCTGTAAGGGATCCAAGCTATCTGTTCACGACGCCGGAGTTCGTAGATACGGGCGCTCTCTTTTGGCCAGACTACTGGCATCCGCAACAAACCGTCTTCGGAATCGACCAGACCTCACTCGTTTGGCAGCTACTCGACACGCCGTTCGTCGACATGTTTGAGCAGGAGAGCGGCCAACTT
The DNA here is from genome assembly GCA_000468175.2 of Phytophthora cryptogea. Classification (NCBI taxonomy): domain Eukaryota; phylum Oomycota; class Peronosporomycetes; order Peronosporales; family Peronosporaceae; genus Phytophthora; species Phytophthora cryptogea. The sequence continues at coordinate 20,712 of KV743759.1, forward strand.
CTTGTCGATCGAAAACGACACGCAGTTCCCCTCTCGCTCGTGATCTTCTACGCGTTTCACCATCCTAACTATTTCAACCAGCTACTACTTGCATGGGGTGACAAGGACCTGTTTCGATTCGCGTGGCTAAAACTTGGCGTACGATTCCACATGATCAAAACGTTGCCTGCTGTTGCTGGCGAGTTGATCGGGTCCTCCTTCTGCGGAATGACAATGGGCCAGCATGACCCCAACGGAGATGTGATTTTTCTACATCGCAACCAGCTCAAGTTGACAGGAGCGTCCAAAGTCAATAGCTTCGATCCTCGCTTGAAAAAAGTGCTGGCAAACGCAGGTAGTGACTCAATATTCCGTATCCTTGACGACGAGTACCCGGATCCTGCTATTTGGACGCATTTGATCTCCTTTCGCGAAGGTCTGCCTCGCTCCGACTACACTATTCAAAAGCACTCGGCGATGAACCGGTTTACAGGCTTGCAGCGATGTTTCGGTGGACGTGATTTGCACCAAAACCCACACTTTGATACGCGCGACTTTGACGACTTAGCTTTCTCAGGACTTGAAACATATCTACGCCATTTTGCAAGGGAAGCAGCGCGCCTTCAACAGACAAAAAACTAAGTATTGCTCGCTAATAAATAAGTGGATGGAAGTGGATGCTTGTATTTACTGTTTGTAGTTTACTTGTACGTCTCGCAACTCTGCACCGAACCAAGTACACCCATGGCAATCCCTAAAAAGTGAAATCGACGACGCAGTAGGTTTTGAGAGAAATAATCGGGCAGAGGAGTAGTACCTAAACCGACAAGGCATTCAGTATTGAATTTCTGGCCTGGATGTGCTGTCATATTCACTGCTCGACGTCGTTGGCGGGGTGTCATATGTGTAGGAACTGTGTTGAACAAGTTGTTTTGCTTAGCCTTGCGAATGTACCGGATTCCTTGGGGATACGGATCAATCAGTGCCTTCCCGTTCGTGTACAATATTTCTGCCGTCTCGTTTCCAGTGACCGGCAAGTAGTGAAGGATACTTCCACACAGCGTGTCAGGATGGTTCTTTGTGTCTTCATTTGGCATCGAAGACACTACGCTCACCCCCCACGGCGAAAAAAAATACGGCACGTGAGCCAGCTCGAATGCCAACCAAAAAGTTTCCTTGTCGCCCCATGAATACGTGAACCGGAATCGTTCCTCAGTGATAAACCAAAGCATGATGTCCATCACCGCTTTTCCAGCGCGTTGCTTATCAATCAGCACCATGGATGAATCCATCTCGTGGATGGATTTGCCTTTGAACGCAAAAGTGGCGAACATGTGAAGTGACGGAGCGAATGCCTTGGACACGTTAAACCTGGTGTAGTCAAAATCGCGGAGAAGTTTATGAACGTACATATTTCTAGTATCGTTGCCTGTCAGGAACTTCATACCTGGGATAACTCGATCATAGAAAAAGGTGGTACCAGTCTTGGAGTAACCTTCGAGATCCCGCAACACCGCGGGGTTCTTCATAATAACATCGTCCACATCCAGTAACATCACATGACGCACATCGGTATGGTACATTGCAAGCGGTTTGATCCACCAACTTTGAAATTTCGACGTCATGTTTGTAGAGATCACACCTTGAGACGAAAGATCAGAGCACACATCCACGAGCTCCAGACGATTGTCGAGACTAAAAAGTAGCTCAACCGATTGAGGAGACAATTCCTGTTGTCCACAGTGATAAACCTGAACGAGTTCGTGATTTCCGAGACATCGCAGCTCACGAATGAGCGAAAGCCCCATGTTCAGCATCGCATCGTGTATAC
>KV743767.1:9614-38464 GCA_000468175.2 Phytophthora cryptogea
GTTAAGTGGAGACCAAGTCGACGGTTGAGATGAACGTATGTAGGAGCGTGTCTGTGTGGCAGGCACCACCGAAACGGATGTATCAAACGCTGCGTCTTGTTGCCCTTACAGCTCCTGATTCTTCGTCTTCTTGGTCTTACTCTTGGACGCCTTCTTATCGTCTCCGTACAGGTGCTGGAAGAAGTCCATCTTCTCGACGTGGTCCGTCTTGATAGTCTCGCCTCCGGGCTTCCAGTTAGCAGGGCAAACCTCGTGCGGGTGCTCGGCAGAGTACTGGAAGGCCTTGAGGATACGCAGCGTCTCGTCGACACTGCGTCCGACGGCGTCGTCGTTGATCTGGATGGAGCGGATCGTGCCCTCCGGGTCGATGATGAAGAGTCCACGCAGCGCGGCGCCGTACATCTCGTCCTCCTCGTCCGTCACGAGCACGCCGTAGTCCTCGGAGATGCGTTTGCTAATGTCGGCGATCAGTGGGATGTTCATCTTGCCCAGACCGCCTTCCGTCCGTGGAGTCTTGACCCACGCCAAGTGCGTGTGGTGCGAGTCGGTGGAGATGGCCACGACCTCGGCATTGATGCTGCGGAACTCGTCCACACTGTCACTGAAGCTCACGATCTCTGTGGGGCACACGAACGTGAAGTCGAACGGGTAGAAGAACAGGATGAGCCACTTGCCCTTGTAGTCACTCAACGAGAGTTTCTCAAACTTCTCGTTCACCACAGCGTTCACGTTGCTAAAGTCCGGCGCAGGTTTACGAGGCGTTACTTTGAAGGCGGACGAGGAGTACCGGTTCTTCTTCTGGTAGCCAAGTTGCTCCAGTAGCGCCTCTGACACGTGGGGGAACTGCACTTCCACACTGCTAGGAACACGAAGATTAATTTGACTATTTCGGAGACCAAATTCGACTATCCACTTACCTTTTCTTGCTGTTCGCAGTCTCTTTTGCGATGATGACGGAGAGCTGCAGTAGAGCTGCTACAAGCAGTAAAGCCAACTGGAAGACGCGCATATTCACTCGATGCAACGCAGGGGGCTATTGCTAAAGGAGCTGTGGCGACCAAGTGCTTTGTTGCTACAGTTCAAGGATACAGGATGGGCTCGGTGGCGAATGATACACAATGTGTCACGGACAAAATGCGTTTAGTTACAGCAGTCTGACGTACGTCTGTTGGTTCAGCTCTGCCGTGTCCTTGAGTGCACAATCCTTTGACACTGCTTGTGCATGCTTTTGTATGGGACCATCCTGCGTGCACAGTAGTGAGACACTGCATAATCACTCGATGCAACTTTCACAAACCCGACGACATCGGAGTTGCGCTGTGAAAGCTATTGAGTTCCATTCCTGAAGTTTCAATTTCGAAGATGGCTACGTTCCGCGTCTTGTGTCTCCACGGATTCGGCCAAGACGCGCCCAAATTCCGCAATCGCATCTCGTCGCTGCGTCGAGCGCTCAAGTCCAATTTTGACTTTGGTAGGTTGCAAACTGCTTTTCAGTTGCATTGGAGGTTCAAATTCATGAACTCTAATATTCTGTTGTCAATGCTGAGCAGTGTTCCCGGAAGCTCCGTTCCTCGTGACCAGTTTCCCGAACTCGACACCTGAGGAGCAGGCGAAAATGTTCGTGACCGGATGAATTGAGGACAAGTTGAAAAGATGGTGTTTTAATGACGTTGTGCTGTGTTTTAGTGCGGAGGCAGAGCCCACTTTCAAGTGGTGGGACTTTGAAATTGATGAACAGACTGGCAAGCACACGTACGGCCGTGTTGATGAGGCCGTGGAGTACCTTGCCGAGTTTGTGCGCAAGGAAGGCCCGTTCGATGGCATTTTTGGTTTCAGCCAGGGAGGTATGATGGCCAATCTACTTTTGCAGCGACAGTGTACGTTGATTTTGTGTTTCAGTAGAAGTTTGCAACGTCGAAATGTCTTAGCGTGATTCTCTGTGCAATTTCACCGATTACATAGGCGCGGACCCCAACAACTCGCCGTTCGCTTTCAAGTTCGCCCTGTTCTTCGCTTCTTGCGATCTTGGTGATCCGGATTACAAGTCTGAGCAGAAAGTGGATGTGCCGTCGATCCATTTCATGGGCAAGACTGATGCAATCGTGACGATGGACCGAGGTGAAAAGCTGTTGGAGTTGTACAGCAACCCCAAGGTGTTCGTGCACCCAGGTGGTCACTTCATCCCCACCAACAAAGAAGCAAAGGACGCCCTGCGCGATTTTGCCAAGGAAATGACGTCGGCATACGGCGCTAAATAGATACCTAAGTTTTGCTGTCAATATTACAATGCTCAAATACTCAGTTTGCACAACGTGTCTCGTGCGATAAACTCTTATGCTTGTACCTATTGACACCTTCCTAAGCTGTTCAGTTAGCACTTCCCTCTATAGGTAGCCGCGACATGTAGTAAAATCTACTTCTGCTCGTCAGCTTCCAGGAGCTCTTTAAAGAAAGCTCGGAACGCGTCCTTGGGCTCCTTGTTCGTGGGGATGTAGTGGCCACCGGAATGCATCAACAGCTTTGGCTCAATGAACATGTCTTTCAGTGCAAGGCTCCGATCATTGTCCACCACCGCATCTGTCTCGCCAATGATGTGCAGCGATGGAATATCCACCTTGACGTCACTAGCGTACTTCGGATCACCACAAGCGCCTGCAGACACGAAGAAGGCAAAGCGGAAGGCAAAAGGCGAGTCCGGCGTGCTCACTAACAACGGCCAGTTACAGCACACTAATGAGCCAATGCAACATTTCATAGCCATCCCACACTACTCACCTTGTCTCTGCAGAATGAGCGACGATATCGTGCCTCCTTGGCTGAAGCCGAAGATGCCGTCAAACGGACCTTCCTTCTTCACAAAGTCCGCGACGTACTCGATTGACTCGTCCACACGTTCCAGCAAGTACTGGCCGGTTTCTTCATCACGAGTGAAGTCGCACCACTTGAGTTGCTTCACGTCTTCTCCCGTCTCACCGCTACCACCACACAAAAGGTTAAAACCCACATTAGCTTTATCAACCTCATCCAAGACACCACAATCTCCTACTTGGTGGCGTGCTCTTCCGTCGTAGGCTCATAGGGGACAGCAAATGGTGCGTCGATACACACTACAACATTGTAAAAGCAAGTAAAAGTAAAACAATAAACGGACTTGTGAGCAATTGACAAGTGTGTCAATGTATCAAAACTTTGACAAAAACTTTCGCTGCTCACTCACCGAATTCGACGCTGGACTTGAAAGTTCGACGCAGTGCAGCGATGCGTCCTCGGAGCTTGAGCGCGTCCTGGCGGTAGCCGTGCAGACACAAAACTCGGTACTTGCTCATGGTGGACAGGAGTCAAAAGTCGGAATGACGTATGCACGGGTTTGTCGCAGCGATTGGTTCTTGTAAAGGGAGATTCGGATGACTCTATAGTAGAGCAGTTGATAGGCTGAGGCTACATATTACATCGCAGAAGGCGATACATTATATGTTGTCAAGAGAATGGCAACGCATATCTATTGCATTGCAGCACTTCAGCCGTTGTAGCAGATCACATCGGGAAAAATGTAGCCATATGTACGTAGTCATTGTGTGGTCCACCTTTGCTAGTCAATTTGCGATCTTCCGTCAAAGGTCATCACTGTGTCATTCCCCTTGTATCAATGCTACGTCTGCTTGGATTCTTCGCCTTCTTCGTCTCTTTATGGAGTTTTGTCCACCTGATCCAAGGCACATCTGTGCTACTCGTGACACCTGAGAATGAGGCGTCGCTCACACTCGCTGTTCAGCTCTACCACGCCGCCCAAGAGGCTCCTCAAGCGCAGGACAAGGAGAGACTGTTCCGAGAGAGCATCGACACGTATCCAGAGATCGCTGCGGCGTACAACAATCTAGCAATGCTCATATATGAGGATCAAGACGGCAAAGAGGAAGCTGTGCAGCTGCTGGAACGGGGTTTGCAAGCTGCGGAGGCTACTCAAGACCAGGAAAGCATTGCCAACATCCACAATAATCTCGGGTTCGTTGCTCGCTCACACGGTAAATTCAGAGTTGTCCACACGCTTGAAGCCCTTCGCCACTTTGATGCTGCATTGGAGGTCAACCCTGAATTTGTGGGGGCTTTGTTCAACAAAGCCTCGGCGTTGTTGGGTCTGCGTCGAGATGCAGAGGCGAAAGAGCTGTTTTTGAAGGTGTTGGAGCTGGATCCGGACTCGCGAGAGGCGCATTTGGACTTGGGGAGAATTTACTTTGTACATGGTGATCTGGAGAAAGCCTTGGAGCACGAAGAACGGGTGATCCAGTTAGCTACGACCGTGGAACAAAAACTGGATGGAATGCACAACAAAGGTGTGTTTCTGAAGGAATACAACATGCTTTCTCGAGCGCTGGAGGTGTATAATGAAATGCTTGCGATAGATCCGGTGAAGTCCTACGCGCTCGTGGATTTAATGAACGCGAAACGCTCGTTTTGTGACTGGAAAAACCTGGAGAAGGTTGAGGACCAAGTTCTGGACGCCGCCAAACGACAATTGAATTCTGAAGAACCAGAAGAGTCTGTGTTGCTTATGCCTTATGAGTCGACATTGCTCAAGGTTTCAGACGCGTTTCGTAAACGATTAGCGATTAGAGTTTCAAAGACCTACCATCAACCTAGCACGCTTGAGCTGCTTCCGTTGCCGTGGAGCGAGAACGCTGTCACGTTGGATCGTCCACAAAAACCACAACGATTGAAGATTGGATACCTGAGTTTCGACTACCGTGACCACCCCATGGGTCATCTTACGCTGGGTCTTATCGAGCAGCATGCAGCACTAGCACAAGGAGTTGATACGATCTGCTACTCGTATGGCCCAAACTCGGCGGCGTCTGCACCTTGGCGACGGCAGTTTGAAGAGAAGTGTGGGGTTTTCCGTGATCTGTTAAGCATGTCAGATCTCGAAGCTGCCCAAACAATTGGACGGGATGGAATCGATGTTTTAGTGGACCTCATGGCGCATACGAAGGGTGCAAGGCTTGGGATTTCGTCGCTTAGACCGAGCAGGATTGTACTCAACTACCTTGGGTTTCCAGGAACGATGGGGTCACGCTTTACCGATTTTGCCATGGTTGACAAGAAGGTGGTTCCACCTGAGGTTGCTGCAGCCAGCATGAGTGAACAGATTGTTTACCTTCCTCACACGTATCAAGCAAACCGCTACGAAATATCTATTGCATCGTGTGGAGCGAGTGACGATGACGTTTGGTGCCAACGAGAGAATCGATCCCAACATGGCTTACCAGCTGATGCCTTCGTGTTCTGCAATTTCAACACTATAAACAAGATGGAATCGGAATCTTTTGCGGTGTGGATGGCCATTTTAAAGCAGATTCCTCACAGCGTTCTTTGGCTGTTAGCTCCGTCCGGTGACGATGCTTTTCGGGTGATGGAGCAGCTTTGGGAGCAAGCGATGGCACATGGTGTGCGTTCATCAAGAATCATTTTTGCGCCACGGATAGACAAACACAGCCATCTTGCGAGGATCACAATGGCCGATCTCTTCTTGGATTCTTTCATCTATAACGCGCACTCGACGGCTGCAGACGCTCTCTGGGCCAATGTTCCCATCGTAACTTACTGGGGAGACACATTCCCATCACGCGTGGCTGCTTCACTAATCCAGAGCACCATGCCGCTTCCTGAACTCGTTTCGCACAGCTTGATAGACTATGAGAGTGTTGCAGTTTACTTGGCGAAAACTCCGAAAGTTTTGCGACGCCTTCGAAGCGCACTTGCATCTCACACACTGACATCACCACTGTTCAACACAAAACAGACCACGTCAAGCATTGAGACTGCGTATGAAGTCATGCACGATGTCACAATCCGCTTACACCCTTTCATGGAAAAAGGTCACAGCGCACGATTCCAGCTGATAATCGACCCCGAACATACTTCTGGTGCTTTCGATAGCGCAGAAATTATGAAAACTCAACTGAATGCCGCACTTCAGCATGGTATCTCTCTACAGGAAGCAGGGGAATACAGACGTGCGCAGAATGTCTACTCACGGGTCTTACGTGCGAATTCCGGCAACGCAGACGCTGTCCATTTGCTGGGAACGATTTTTTTTCAGACCGAACAATTCGATCAGGCTGCCGAGCACATCCAGCAAGCAATATCAGCAGACCCTCACGTGACATGGTACCACTCCAACTTGGCTCTGACGTATATGGCCCTGGAGAAACCCGAACTTGCGGAACCCGAATTCCAAGTGGCTCTGCAGCTTGATGCGTCGAATCGCTTGGCGATTTCAAAACTTAGTGAGATTTATACAGCACAGAAAGCTTTTGACAAGGTTGTTGATCTCTACTCCGTGTACGGAGAAGCTGCGTATTTTGCTGAAGACCAAACAAAAGTTAGCCTGGATGAAATTGCAAAGGCATACGAAAGTTATTCGGAAGCACTGTCCAAGACTGGACGATCTCTGGAGGCTACTCAATTGCTGAAAAGTGCCATTCAGCAGCACCCAACGTTATTTCAGCTGGGCTACAACCTTGGCGTAATGTACGTCAAGCAAGGGAGATACGATGAAGGAAATCGTCAGCAATTCGAAACAGTTATCGCTCAGGGCCGGTACTTGTACGAGACAAAAGGACAATATTTTGTGAAAATTCCTCGTCCTGACCACAAGGTGGTTATTGCTTTCTACTGTCACGAGTATGGGCAAGCTTGGTGGGAGCAGTGGGGGCCATCTTCATTGAATACAGGTCTGGGTGGATCTGAAGAGGCTGTGGTGTTCCTGTCTCGCGAGCTACAAAAACTTGGCTACTGGGTCGAAATTTACGGCGATCCACCCCAGCAAGATATTTCCTCTGTTGATCAAGCGGACGAGGACACAGTAAGATGGTACCCACACTACGCGTACGACATCGAAGATCGGGGAGTTGACATTTTTGTGGCGTGGCGATATCATATTTCTATGGTCATGGGTAAAGCAGCACGAAAGAAATACTTGTGGATGCACGACCTACCACACGAAGACGCAAAACGATCTCCTGAGCTGCTTTTCAAGGCCGATGGGATCTTTTGCCTCAGTGATTTCCATGCGTCCATGTTTCCTGAAAGCCTTCAGTCCAAGATCATGGTCATTAGCAACGCAGTCGACTCTTCTTTCTTTGTCAATGGGCCCAACCACGCAGATCGATTTGTCTACGGCAGTGCACCAACTCGTGGACTATACACCCTGCTGAGAGCTTGGCCACGGATCCGAGAAAGCATTCCTACAGCTGAGCTGTCAGTTTTCTACGGCTTTAGGCCTGCATTAGTCAAGTGGGGTAACTCTCAAATGGTGGACTTCACGGGATGGATGGCCGAGATGAATCGCCTTCTGACCGAAACACCCGGAGTACGCTACATTGGCCTCGTTGACCATGCCCAATTGGCAAAAGAGTATTCGTACGCCGGGTTTTACCTGTATCCGACGACTTTTTCGGAGACAAGCTGCATTTCCCTTATGAAGGCCATGGCGAACGGCGCCATCCCAATCACCAGCCGATTCCCCACTTCTGCATTGCCCGAGACTGTCGACGAATACGACCTCGGTCCTCGACCTCTTCGACAAAACTCTGTTGGTACGTTTTGGTTCATGCGCATGGTTCAAGTGTATCGCGTTACGTTGCTAATCTGCTTTCGTGTGTTAGATGGTGATCCTGAATGGCTGGATCTTTGGGTACGCAGCATTGTTGACGCAGTACACAATGAACAACAAGTACATACTGTGCGCCACCGCATGAAGCGGTTCGCACGAAAGGAATATCACTGGGAACACATTGCATTGCAATGGCACCGGGTGATATCCAAGCCACGGTATCCGTGACATCTCCCTCCGCTATAATGACGAAAGGCTCTTTACATGTTAATTCCGTGTTCATTTTGTGTATATTGACTACTGTCCACCTTACAGGTTTAGCTTCGAGCGGCACTTCTTGCAGTACCAGTCGTCAGCAGGAACAGCGTCGAGCTTCGCGCATTTCTACAAGAATCAACAGAAAATAAATCGTCAGCACAACTCATGGTCACCAAAATATCACAGCTGGTTGAACGTACGAGATGGAACACTCGGTCGCAGCCCTTTGAGCCGTCCTCGGAACCACAGATCACATGCGAATCCAAACGGATTTTGTTTTTCTTGCATGCCCCACATGTTTGCAAGTTGCACTCGTTGCAGAACCACTCCGTCTCGGGAATCTCCGACATACCGATGCAGTTAACATGGAACGCACGCGGGCACCCATCGCAGCAAAGTAATTCGCCTCCCAGACCACAAACACTGCAGTCAACATCCCATTGATCCTCAGGACTTTTAGGCCCGGTGTGAGTCTCTACGTGGGCATGCCGCACGGGTGATGACTTGCTCGACACAGGACGAGCAGAAGAAGTTGTAGAAACAGCCGAGTCGGATTCGCCGTCACTAGCTTCAGACCCGGAGCCCTCGGATTTAGATTTGTCCAGCTTTGCTTGCTTTCTACGTCGACCGATCGATGAAGGTGAGCTCGATCTTCTTGGTCGCTTCGCCGAAGCTTTTCCGTTTTTCTTCGCACCATTTTGCGCAGGAAAAACAGGCTTTACCGACGTATCACATTCATGGCAGAAAATCTTGCCTCGGGGGATACGACGCAGGCCAACGCAAGGGTAGTGGAAGACATGAGGACAGCCATCGCAGCATACCAGTTCACCACCCTCGCTGCAAATGTAACAGTCCTCCTCCCACTCATCCACCGACTCGCGTGTCTGGACATCCTCATCATCGGTTTCCTCACTTCGTTTCTTCTTTTTCACTGCGCGCTCCTTGCGAGATCGCTTTTCCTTCTCACTCTTAGCGCGAGTTTTCATAGCATCTTCATCCGACGCGTTCAAGAAACCCAACACCTCAAGACGATGCACCAACGAAGCTAATGCAGTAGCCATGACAGCAATTGTTTTTCCACGCTTAACGTTCTGGATCCAGCGCTCACGACAGTATTTAGACGGCCATAGCGTGGTACCATCGTCGACTAAAGCATCCATGGCCTCTTCCTCCTCGTCATCGTCTTCCTCGTCACTCCTCTCGTCATGTTTGTCATGCTCTTCAGCGGGCGTGGTGGCAGTCTTGTTGGCTTCGGTTGCAGTTGTATTTTGCGCTGCTGCACTTGCCGACCCTGATTTCAATTTGGTCTGTGCGGACATTATTTCATTTTCAAGACTTAATAGCGAGACGGCAAAGTCTTCAACCTTGTCGATGACTTCAACAGACTTTCGCCACACAGTTCCACCATTTTCAGGGCGATCAGGCCACGTAGAGCCAAGGGTACGAAGACACTTCGAAACCCACTCCTGGCCCTTGAGCAGATCTGTACGAAAAGCCTCGACACTAGGTTCCGGGTGCTCGATAGCCTTCCGCTTCGGGTGCTTACTATTTTTCCACTCGAGAAACTCAGTTTCTTCGTCAATTGACGTCCCTGCCGCACGCTGAGCACGCTTCTTGGCACTCTCCTCGTTCAGCAGGTCAGATATCAATAAGCCAGGCTTGGAGACAGGCATCTCGCTCGCAAGTTCTTCCATGTGATCGGTGAGTGATGAAAGTAAGTGAGCCTCGCGAGGAACCCGAGAATCTAGAGCTTCCATAAGCGAGTTCACCTCCGTTTGCGACGAGTAGCAATACCATGTTCCATTGCTGTCATCATCTTCTGGTATTATGCCATCCCGTGGGGAACCACTTCTGGCCAGCGACTCGTATTTGCGCTTAAGCTTGTCCGTGGGGCCAGGTCTCTCCACGTAAAGCCTCTGTAAGTCACCTCGAAGAATCCAGTACCTCAACTGATCTCGATCCCGACCAATGGGCTCCGATCGAACAAAAGATTGCCGAAGAAGTGCACTAAATTTGCGCTTCTTTGCCTGGGCTTCCTCTTCACGAGCAGCTTCGGCATCCAATATTTCCAAAACATGTGCTGCCGACACGATAATGCGATCCGGGAGGCCGCACTCCTTGCCTTTTTCAATCGCACTGCGAAGCAGATCAGCATCTTTGGACGTAAGTCCGTCAGTTATTCCCTTCTTCGCTGCAGCTCTCTTGCGCTCCAACTGCTCTTGCGATCTTTGTTTACGCATTTTCTCGTCTGTTTTCTGTCTGAGTCTCTCTCTCTGCTTGTCAAGCCTCTTTCTTCGAGCAATGTACTCATGCCGTGTAATATATTCCTGCATCTGCAGCTTCTCAAGTTCCTCTTCATTTTTTGAGAGTGCTTCCTCGTTGTAGGCAAGGTCATCCAAATCTGAGTCACTAGCTGATCCTGTATCCCCATCAAAATCGCTTTTAGTCTCTTCATCCACAAATCCAGTATCACCGTTCGCTCGGCCTCTCTTGTCGTTTCCCAACCAGGACTTCATAGAAGTCTTGTTCGATTCCACAATACTAGCGAGCTCAGAACGCTGCTTTTCCCGAAGCTTTCTTTCATCTTCAATCGTAAGTTTTCGATCCTGCACAACTGAGCGATTGTATTCCTTCGTGCCCTGTAGAGTTTCGTTCAAGTGTTTACCGAGCATCCGGCGAACTTTCTCCGTGCCAACCATGCGACCAACAAGGAATTGCAAAAGCGCCAGCTTGTGCTGCACCTGTAGCGCCGGGTAATCTGTCTCTTGTAATGCTTTGAATGCGGCTAGGAACGTAGAAGTCGCATGTGCTGTGTACCGAGGTACAGCAGCAATTAAGCTGCACAACACGGACGGCCAGGTGAGAGGTGTCAGCATTGAACGTGTCGGCAGACCTACAGTCAACGGTGCGTGCTGGATTTCGTATCGATATCGTTCGCTGTCATCCATTGAGCCTTCATCATCGGATACGTAGTCCTCGTCCTCTCTAGAGCAAGAACATCGGGGTTGAACAGGTGAGTCAAGGACGAGGCAAGCGATCATCTTCACTGTCCAACGTACCTGTCTTCAAGAATCTTCTCCAGTAAGCACAAGTGGATTTCAGTGAGCATGGGTGAGTACTTGGGGTAATGTAACGCGCGTCCAAACTGATCACTAGTGATGTCTGCAAGCTCTAGTATGCCCCGGAATGCATGAATGCAATCCCACACGGCGAGCATCTTGCCGACGTACTTCGCTGGAATATCTGAGAATTTGCACGGTAACGGCCTGAACAAGAAGTTTAGCTATCCTCACATCCGTTGTCAACAGCTGTAAGAAGATAGTACGTACGTTGGTTTGTCCGGACGCGAGGTATCTTCAATAACTTCAGGTGGAATGTCATCGAGTCCACGCTTCTTCTTGTTCAGCGCATCTTCCTTCCTCCGTAGGACCGCATCCTCTTTTTCAAGCTTTTCTAACTTTTCCTTTGCAGAACGTACAGTCTGCGCGAGATCTTCAGCCAGTCGGCCAAGCTTCTCCTCTTCCTTGTCTTTGTACTTGACTTTCTTACGGCTGAGGATGCGATCTTGCATCTCTAAGACACGCTTAGCTTTGATTTCAATTGCTTCCACAGACTTCTTCGCCAGCATTTCCTCCTTCATCTGTTCTGCGTTGCGACGGCGCGCATCGCGCTCCAGTTTTTCCGTTTCTCGCATCACTCGGGCTTTCTCCTTCGACTCCTTCTTCATGCGACGGCGATCCAAGCAATCACTGCACATCGACAAGAGCAACTTATGAGCTACTATCCTCTTCTCGTACCAACAGATCAATTTCTTAACCGACGTACGCGCACATCTTGCAGTACCACTCGCTGTCCGGGATGTCATCTTCACTCATACCCAAACTGCACCATGTCAACAAAAAGTTAAACCACCACAACAAACCCACAGAATACTGCGAGCAATCTCACCAGCTCATGTGGAACGCTCTCGGGCAGCGGTCGCAACACAGCAGCTCTCCTCCGTCCTTGCAGATGTTGCAGTACCATCGATTATGGTCCGCCCAGCCGTCATCGGCCGTCGAGGCGCTGTCGTTCCCGTCCTCGTCGGCCGAGTGCACGGGCGTGTCAATGGCCACGTCTCCGGTGGTGGCGACGCTCTCGGCGTCCTCCTCGCTGTTGTTACAGAGCTCCACGACGCTCAGCATGTGGGCGGGACGGGCGTGCGGGCCCCCCAAGTGGTTCCCAGCTGAGAATTGCGACCCAAAAGGCGCGTTTTGGGGCACATTGAGCTTGTTCTCGAGCTTCCTGCGGGGTTTCTTGGCCTTGAGTGCGTTGGGGCGTCCCGAGTCACGGCTGGAGAAGACGGACGACTGGATTATCCGCGCTTTTCCCGTGTATTTGGGTCTGCCAACGGGCGGTGGAGGGGACGCCGGGGGAGGCGGTGGAGGCGGCGGCGGCGGAGGCACCAGCATGAAGCCCTCGGCGTCCAGATCGCTGTCTTCGTCACTCATTTTGGGGCTAAACTGGATGCGGAATGGGTAATTAGGACCAGAAATGGGTACATTAAGGACACTCAACGCCCAAATGGACACGTACGCGGCGCGGCGGGCGGGAGACGACGCGAGAGACGCGCAGAGACGAGAAGAAGAGCGCTCTGCTGGCTGCGCGGCGGCAGGAGAGTGGCGGGTCGCTCGCTCGCTCGATTGGAATTGAGGCCGCCAAAAACGGAGGAACACAAAGGGACCATCACTCTGATATGTACGGTTTATGGTCAGTGTATAGAATTTAGAAGGCAGAGAGGAGAGGTAAATTGGAAGTGAGGAGGAAAACTTGCGTATTAAATATGAGATCTATGCGGTTTCGGAGACGGCTGTCAGACTTTGTGCTCCGGTTTGCGCTCGCCACGTCCACAACCCCCCACCGCTAGCCAGCCAATCTTTTCTTCTCTTGCGAGTGGTTACTCGGTTCTTCCTCGCTTTTGCGTCCGATTGCAGCCATGGACCCCTGAGGTTCAACACCAATCCAACGAGATCGGAAAAAACTCAACGGGTTTGCATTTACCACTTTTGGTGGCTGAAAAACTTCAATTATAACACCATGGAAATGGTTGCTTGTCATGATGTTCAATGCATTCGAACAACTCAGTTGCGTCGGTGGTCGTTAGTGATGAACTATTCACGATAAAAGGAACTCGTGCCACAGAGTTTTTTATCGGTTGTTCATGGGTAGGGAACTTTGCACCGGCAATGGTTATCCACCGATGTCTATTGTCGATACACTTTATGAAAGTGAGATGAACATGCTCCATCATATTAAGCACCAGCGAGTGATCCACAACTACTACGTATTATGTCATCTTCGTCCATCGGTCAGATGCCCAACATGCAACATTATGGTTCACAGGAGACGTCCCTTGTGGTGGTTTAAGCACTCTATTACCTGTAGATAAGCTAACCATACATGGTAGCAAGGGAATTCTAGACAACCATCTTTCGACTCTGAACTAAAGACTGTCCTGCGTGGTACAGCTACCTGATAAAATAATTATTGTATCTGTCGCTGCAAACTATGTATTCACGGTGAGCAACGGAGCATCGGGGGTACTTTTTCTTCGGGTCCTAGGCGTGCCAGCGCCATTGAACAAGTTGTCCAAATACATCCGATACACTAGTTTGTGTGGCTGCCGTGCGCATCACAACTCAAGTCATACGCATCCAACACGGATACAAGTATTCTCGCTCTAAAGCGTCCGACAGCCCGGTAACATTGACAGAATACGCACCATGGCGTTCAAAGTTGACGGGGATGCCTGAGTATGCTAGAGTACAAGTGTGTATTTTACCAGTTCCAAAAAATCTAAAACAACTCAAATTTTGATAAACGTGCCAACTGCACAACGTAGAGCCCCTGTGCTGCTAGCGAGTCATAAGGGCGTACTACATATCGGCTCGTGTTGCACTTGGCAGCAAACTATACGCATACCATGTAGGGACGTTGCTGAGCTTTATAACAATCAAATAACAAATTTACCATTTTCAGTAAACTGAAATCCAATAAATTGCGTGCACGTCTTAATGGTATCTTGCTGTCGGGGGAAGAGGGATAAAAATCAGGGTGG
Organism: Phytophthora cryptogea; assembly: GCA_000468175.2. Taxonomy (NCBI): domain Eukaryota; phylum Oomycota; class Peronosporomycetes; order Peronosporales; family Peronosporaceae; genus Phytophthora; species Phytophthora cryptogea. Next base: position 23,582 of record KV743767.1, read on the forward strand.
AGGTGGACGGCGGGCACAGCTCAAAGATTCGTGACTCCCGCGGGTTGTAAGGCATTTGATAGAGACCTCGCACTGAAACTCCCCCAGTATACAGTTACAGGGAACTGTCAAAATTAATATGGCTACATTGATCAGGTTGCACTGGGGCAACATGCTAAACGACTACTTACTCGCGACTCATTTCCGGGTCCTCATCGGGGTTGTTGCTCACTTCTCTGGGAACTTCGTCGTATTCTCTGCTCTCCTCCGCTTTTTGCTCTCCCTCCTCCTCTTCTGGCTGTTGGAATGGAAGTTCTTGCGTCATGCCTTCTACGCCAGTAGATTTGTGTTCCTCCTCCTCTTGCTCGCGAAGTGGGCTATCATCATGAATCAAGTCGTCTTGAACTGCTTGGCTTTCCACAGCATGAAAGATCGGGACTTTTTCTTCTTCTTCAATTTCATCGTGCTCGCCTTGTTCACCTCGTTGAACGTTGTCGTCCTCTTGCTGCTCACCATCGCTCGGTTCGTCTCGATAGCTCGCTGTAATTGAGAGGAGTTCTTGACGAAGCAGCAACCTTTCGTCAGGCTGCAGTGGTGGGGCTTTCTCTTCGTGCTCAAGATGCTCAGTGGTTTCTTCAAGCTCTTCTTCATTCAAAGCCTCAAACTTTCCCCTTCTTTCGATCGTGACCTCTGCGTCTTTTGTAGATCCAGCTTGTTGGGGCTGCTCAATAGATGCAGCGGCCTCTGTTAACTGTCCCTGGTGCTCTTGCTCTCCAGCGAATACCTCCATGTTTTCCACTTCACTTTCTTCAGGAATTGCTGAATCGATCGGATCAACTACGGCTGCCGCTTCTTGATCCAGTTTTTCTTGGTCAAGACGAGAGAATCCGAGGAACAAACGTTGCCTGACAGCCTCCGTCTTTGCTTCAAGAACCAACCACTTGCTGTGACTATATCGTATCGAGACGCATAGGGCATCACGCTCAAGCGATGATCTGGTCGTGACATTGGCACTTCCATGAACCCCTTTCAAAACCTGGTTGATACTTAGCGTCTGCATACTGCTCTTTGTTCTCAGGCGTTTGAAGGTGCCGGCTGGGTTCCAGAACACTGTAGTCATATCTGGTGTGATGTAAAGCTTCCGAGATACCACACGCCCGCTCTTCTGGCAGATCTTTTTGATTGTAAGCCCATCTAAGAGCTCACGAACGAACTCAAGATATTCATACATTCGGATTTCGTCGTCGCCAAGGTTTTCATAGCTCACATCTTCTTCCGCCAGTGTAACCCGTCTCTCTGTTCGAACTGCCATCGACTGTCGGCGTGACGCTGCACGCACAAAATCTTCTTTCGTCGCCACAGCACCAGAACCTTCACGCGATGTGCGGCGGTAAATTGGGTCAGCCTTAGCACTGCCTGCATCACTTGCAATTCTACTGCTTCCTTGACGCATTTTTGACACTGCGGGTGGTGATTGCGGTGCCACGAAAATGCTTGAGCGGTTGGACGGTCTCGTTTGAAGACGCAACGAGGGTGACTTCAAGTCGAGATCACCGGTTGCTGCAGCGGTACTAATGTCCGTACGCGGTAGCGGTGGCAACTTAGTCTCAAGCTCCTCCGTCACTGCAGCTGCAGCTTCATCAGCCTCCAACGGTGACAGTGGCGGCGGCGATGGCAATAGTGGCGTTTCCACTTTCAGATCGTCTGTATCTACAGCAATACTTTCGTAAGTCCGAGGAGAAGGGGGCGGCTTTACTTCCAGATCATCCGTCGCCACTGCAATACTCTCATACGTCTTTGCAGCCATCGCTGACGCCGCCAGTTGCTGCGTCATGTCCGCATGGAAACGGTAGCGCATATCAACATCCCGACTTGGCGTAGTCACGAAAAATTTGCTCACAGTCTGCACTAGCCACGACGACGCCCGATGCCACAAACTGCCCGTCTCTTGGCCTTCCTCCTCTTCCTGCTGCTCCACATCTTTCTGCCTACGTTTCTTCTTGGGGGATCCAAACCAGAGCACAAACGGCGCCTCAAGCTTCTCGTTCGTCGCGAACCGCACAGGAACCACCGACAGCAACAACAATCCACCAATCACCAGCACAACGTGCATCCCCAGCATCAACATACACGTGGACGAGCACTCAAAGTGCGTCCCATACGCATTGCGATACGTGTGGGCGACCGGAGGCTTCTCTCCAGGCTGCAACGGCGTCTCCACCTCTCCACTAAAACCCTCCACACTTCCTTCTCCACTCACAGCCGCCACTCCACTCACTACTAGCACCAAGAGCTCCAACACTTCCACCTTCATGACCGTATCCTCTCTTCACGTCCTTTCAAGTATCAGTTGTATGTGCACCACACCACATCGTACTTAGTCATCCCCGCCATTCCCCTCGCTTCCATTAACCTTTGACCATGTACGGGCCGAGCCGGAAGCGCTCGTTCGATGACAACGACCGCGAAGGCGGCTACAAGCGCTCGCGGGTGGACGACCGTCGGCGCTACGAGCGGCGCGGGGGCGACCGCGGCGGTGGTGCTGACCGCTTCAACGAGAGCGACCGCGCGCGCGCCTGGCGATTGGCCAAAAAGGCGGTCGTGGAGCTGGGCGACGGCGTGGAGCGCGAGCAGCTCACGCGCACGAGCGACTTGCTGCTGCGGGAGCTGGAGGCCGATGCGCAGGACGTGAAGATCGGCCACTTGGCTACTTTGGTGCTGCGTGGGGCCTCCCGCATGGCCCACAAGACGGCGCTGTACGCGACGCTCGTGGGGCTTGTGAACGCCCGGAAACCCGCTTTCGGGCGCGAGATCGTGGCCGGAGCCACGCGCAGCTTGCAGAAGGACGTGGACTTCTTCGCGCTCGAGAGGATGGAGGACTCGGAGACGCCCGACACGGACGCGTTCCGTCGCGACGGAGACGTGGAGGCGGTGGCCACGCGCGTGCGACTTACGGTGCGGCTATTGGCGGAGATCTGCGCCGCCAAAGTGTGTAAAGCAGAAGATGTGCTGGCCATGCTAGACTCGCTGCAGGGACTGTGCACGATCGACGACTGGGACGCAGAGGACGAGACCCACGCGTCGCTCCGAGCCAGAGAGGACGCCGCGGCGTGGAAGGACTTTTTCGCGTCTGTGGTGCTGGACGCACTCATGCACAGCGGCAAGGAGCTGGCGCGCGCGTCTGAGAACTTGTTCGACAGTTTGCTCAGTCGTTGCAGAGAGTACGTATCGCATCGGGAGGAGGAGGGCAACCCGCGTGGATCGGATGCAGGCCCGTCGTCCTGGCGCACGCGCCGCCTGCAGCTGGATTTGCTGTGGGGACCAGAAACTGATGACGAACTGCCGGCGCTGTGCGCTTCGAACGACGCACTTTCACAGATTTGGGAAGCACTGAACGTGATTCGCAATGGCGACGGAGAGGACAAGGAGGCGGTTTGGAAGCTCCCAGGCATTAACCATCCCCAGGATGTCTTCGCGCCGGACTTTGAAACGTCAGAGACGCACACTCTGGCCGTGCCCCTGTCGATTGACTTGACCAAGGTACGCTGCCACCATTATGTTGCTCTGCTATCTACTTCTATTAATTGTTATTTTTCCATCATTGCAGCTTGACGCGAACAAGATCCCATCCTATAAGGCATGGTTCCGCATTCTTTCGGACGAATCTGGCGCTGCTGGTGCTGCTATTGCGACGTTGCCCCCGGCCTCGTACCTCATTACTCGCAGCCACTTCGTTGATACGCTTGAGACTTCTTATCCGAAGCCTGCCATCGCGGCTAAACTGCTACTCGGCCTGGGCCGGGCATACAACGCTCGGTTCGCTTCATCTCAAGCTGAGGGAGCTACTCCTGTTAAGAGTGAGTACTTGTTGGTGGAGACGCTGCTGGTTGCGGCTCTTGGTGAGAGCGCAGGCGCCAAGCTTGGATACTATTGCTCTGTTCTGTACCACTTGGTGAAGACCGATGCGCGCGTGGTGTCCCCGGCTTTGGCGGTAGTGGTTGAGCTGCTGTTCCGTGAGGTTCCGACTATGCGTGCAGCCGCTGTCGATTCGTTTGTGCTTCTCTTGAGCCACTTCCTGTCAAACTTCGAATTTAAGTGGCGCTGGGCGGCGTGGTCGTACGTACTTGAAGCTAGCGAGGATGACCCTCAGCGCTTGTTCGTCAGCGCTGTTATCGAGCGTTGTGTACGTCTCTCATACCTGCAGCACATGCAGAGCGCGTTGCCTGCTGAATTTCACGTGCTTCTTCCTCCGTCACCGAAGCCTCGTATTCGCTTTCAGCCGGCAAAGGAGGGCGAGGGTGCTGCTGAAGTAGCAGGTGGTGATGACTCAAGCGCTGCTTCCTTGTTCTACCAATCTGTGACGACCAAGCTGAAGGGCCACCCGCCCGCATCGGCACTTCGTTCATGGCTCAACGAAGAGCTACCGCGTCTCGAGATTTCTCGCGCAGAGGCTATCGAAGTTGTATGGACATGCATCCTGGAGGCAGGCGCAGCTACTTTCACGCACATGCGCCTCCTGCTTGAGAAGTATGGCAAGCGCAATGAGCTTTTCGGTAGTGATGATCAGTCTGCTGAAGCGACTGCTGCCGATGAGCTTGTTCTGGTGAAGACTGTGGCTTCAGTGTGGCTGAAGTCGCCGCAGCACATTGGTCTGATTCTGAATGCCATGCTGCGTCAAGGCTTGTTCCGTCCGTCTACAATTGCAACATGGGTGTTCACCTCTGATGCTGTTCAACAATACAGTTGGCCATACGTTTGGGAAATTCTGAACGATACAATGGCATTCGTACAAGACGCCATTCGAGCAAAGACGCAGCAGTTGGAGCAGGCTTCTGCGCCGAGATCATCAGACGATCGGGACAACGAAGAAATGCCTGACGTTGCAGCACTTGAAGACACTCGCAAGCGTCTGGAAGATGAAGTCCGACAACTTCTTGTGATGCTGTTCCGTGGATTCAACCGGGTGATCACGGAGCACAAGTCAGAATGCGATGCTGAGGGCTCCGATCCGCGCGACAATTGGTTCCGCAGTGCACTGGCTCAAATGCAGGCGGTGGGCTACCGTTTCCGCGTTCCGCTTGAAGACGCGCTTGACGAGCTCCAGCTCGAGACTTTCAGCGTTAGTGCTTCGGCTGATGCGGACGCCACCAAGATCTTTCAGCTCGTTCGCGACTCCTACCGCAGCGCTTAGGACACACCCGCACGACTAGAAAAAAGTGAGAAGAAGGCGGAAGGCACTGCACAGACTGCTGAGTAACTCACCTTTACTACTCAAAGCACCGACATCGAAGTACAATCATATTTGATTCGCATTGGGTATATTGCTGCTTGTCTGGTCATTAGTTAACCGCTTTATTTGCTCTCTGCAGATTCGGAAGCCTCCGTCTTCTCCTCCGCCTTGGCTGCGGGTGCCTCAGTTTTCCGCTTCTTGACTACCGGTATCACGTTCACTGCTTGGGCAGTGGCGGAGTCGGCCTGCCCAAATCCAATCGTTGTCACCGCCTTCTCCTCGTCCTTGGCCTCCTTAGCGACAGCTCCCGCGCTAGTTTCCTTGATCCCGTCCACCTTCTCCTTCAGCTCGAGGTAAATCTCGAGGTACTCCAGTAGTGTCTTCTGGTCTTCCGTCAACTTGTCCTTTTCCTCCTTCTTCACGTCCACACACGCCAGGAACTCGTCACTCAGCGCTTCCGGGTGTTTCCCCTTGAATTCCAACCTTAGCGTTTCATCCTCCGCAGCAGAAGGAGCTTTCCTCTTCCCCTTTCCTTTCGGCTCGGCCTCTTCCTCCATCGAGTACTTAGGGACACGTGCGTCCACAAACTCCTGCACTTCCTTGCCACACTTGTTGGCCACTCGATGGATATTCTCCGCCATCACGCGTCCCGCCATCACATAGTGCGAGAGTTCCTCATTGGGCACCACCTCCTTCTCTTGCTCCTTGTCCGTCGTCGAGTCCCTGTAGATGCAGGCAATAGCCAATTGGCAGTACAGATCTGCCAGCTGCGTCGTGTCCTCGGCCTTGGTGGCCGTCAGCAGCTTCCTCCGGAGCTTCAGCGCCTTCTCAAAGTCCGCCTTGGCCTGTTCGAACTGGTCGCTCTCCAGCCCCAAGTCTCCGAGTCGCGTATACACGCGCGCCAGCTGCGTCTCCACCGCCTGATCCCCGGGATAGCGAGAGTAGATGACGCGAGCGACTTCCATGACTTCCCAGGCCGCTTCCAAGTCGTCCGATGCCTCTCGTGCGTCCTGTTCGCCGTCCTCGCCGCCTCCAGACGCGGCGCCTTCCACGGCACCTCCAAAGAGACTGGCGGTGGCCTCTGTGAGGCTCAGCAGCGCGTGGCCGTACTCGTAATACACTGGTGCCACAGACAGCGAGTCGCTCTTGCCCTCGGCCTCGCACATGGTGCGCAGAAGGTCCTCGAACGCCACCACCGCCTCCTCTAGACGCTTCTCCTTGAGCAGAGACACGCCGCGCAGGTAGCGAGGGTCCTCTAGCGTCGCCTGCAGCTCCTTGGACGTCTCGGTGGTCGCCATGCTTAAGGGTATTGTAGTTGATCTTATTTGGAGCTAATATATGGCGGGAATAGTTATGGTGTGGTGGACGTTATTTAAGGGTTGGTTTGATGTGGTGAACGTTATTTAAGGGTTGGTTTGATGTGGTGGACATTATATAAGTGTTATCGTAACATGGCTACATGTGCATGCTTGCCATGGTTAGAAGGCTCGGAGTAGCCTCGTTTCCGACTTAGAGCTCGAGCTCTTCTTGAATACGCCGAGCACTGCGAGGATGATGAGGATCACGAGGATGGCGCAGACGCTCAGCAGAATCGTGAGTTTAACGTTCTTCCACCACATTTGCCGACGCAGTTTGCGTCCCGTGTTTCGAAAGACCTTGGCCTGCTCGTTCAGGTCGTTGGTCTTCTGCTCCACGACCTCCATCTTCTCCGTGTTGGACAGCACCACTTGGATGTTATTGTGCATGACGGTCTTGACGCCGTCCACTTGGTGCATCACCTCGGACATCTTGTCCACCTTGGTGCGGTCGTCGTACGTGCCGGCGATCCCTGCGAACGCCTTGGCGCAGTCCTTGTCCAGCCCATTCTGCAGTCAGCCCAAGCAATATCATGTCAGTATCAACACTATAACTGCAACGCCAATGGGATGAAGACGTACCTCTCGACAGGTCAGAGCTTTGGAGCCGTACTTGGGCACGATCTCGGTCTGAATGGCCGAGATCAGTTGAAAAGCCAACCGAATGGGGTAATCCTTGGACGTGATGGCGGCGAACACGAGCTCGTCATTGTTCATGGTGAAGTGGAACTTGTTGGGGTCGCAGTCGAGCGAGTGGCGGCCGTTGGGACTAACCTGCGTCTTCCACGTCGGGGCTCGGATCACTTTGCCCAGCATCTCCTTGAACGTGTGCATCTCGGCCTCTCCACCGCGCGACTTGCCGTCGGATGAGTGCATGTAACAAGCCACCACCACTTTATCCGTGGCACGAGCAATGGCCAGGAACTTGATATTGTCTCGCGTCAGCGAGGCCGACGCAGCGCTCGGAGGTGCCATGATACCACACGAAAACACAACAAGGAGTTTGTCTGCTGCTTCGGTCCTTCGGCGAGTCGCGCAATGCACCAACTGCACGTGAATACTTCACAGTTCAAATGCGACGACGCTGGTCAGTTACAGTTCGCTCCTCCAGGACCAGGACCAATTGAGGAATGGGAGGAAACGGTAGTGAGATATTTCAGGCCTTTCTCGTGGGCATGCAAATCCAGTTGCCATGGGTGAACAGCGATAACATGGCTACACGTTGGAATCAAAATGGTGTTTGGCCAGTCAGGTGTCTATTTACTCGACGGTGAAATGGGGCTTGGCGAGTACTGTAAGTTGCTGCAGCTGGTCCACGGAGAACCTGCGGGTGAAAGGTAGCGACGTGGAAGCGGGAAGCTGCTCCTCCAGCAACGTCATGTCCACTCCAGAGCTAAGAGAAGCCATCACTGCAGCTTCTTCGGCAGTGCACTTGTCTGACGGAAGCAACTTGTGCTGCTTCCACACGTCCATGATGCTAGCCGCGCGGTCAGCGTCCACAAGCTGTCAAAAAGAAGCAAGCACACACAGGGGGTTAAACGAGATCCCTAAACATCGAAATAACTGAAACTTACCTCGACCGATCTGGTGAAGCACTTGAGAAGTTGATTCATGGCCATGGAGTAGGCGAAACCCAACTCCTCCGTTTCCTTGTGCCTGTTAAACTCCTTAATAGTTGCTTCCAGGCGAGGATAGATCTGTGTCTCGCGGACGTAGAGCCAGACCTGAAGGTTGTCAAACTGATTGTGCTGGTTGGCCAGGATGTGCGCCCATGCCACCTCCTCCGCCGGCGGCAGACCAAGGTGCTCGTTCTCCGGGCGGATCTTCTCCATGTACTTCTTCTCGACAGCGATGCCCAAGTTAAACGCCGTCTTCAGTAGCAGTGCCACATCTTCACCATCAATGCCACCGTACGTCTTCAAGTGGAATGGATTGCCGCTGGACAGCATCGCTTCCAGCGGTCTGTCGCCAATCAGCAGCATCTCACGCTCCTTACGGAACTGCATCACTGTTTCCGGCAGCGGCATAATCGCGCTACCCACATGCTGCGGTATCTGCAGCGACGCGAACCTTCCAAACTGCTCCGACAAGGGGTAGAACGCCTTCTCCACCAGCTCCTCGAGCGGTTTGCTGTCCACGTCAAAATTCGGCAGCGCGAAGCCGTAACTCTGCACTTTTCCGTCCTTGCAGAGCGTCTCCAACGCGTCACATGTCGCTCGCAGCTTCTCCACGAGCTCTCCCTGTTTGCTCGAGGCAAGCGCCAACTCGTCTGGGATCTGACACACCACGTGGTCCAACGTCTCGACGTCCAGTTCCTTCCTCGTGATCTCCACACCTCGTTCCACGTACTCCTTGGAGAGTCTCTCGTCTGCCTCTGGGTTGGTCGGGTGCACCACATTGCTGCCAATTAACGTAGACACAACGAAACATTCCCGTGGGATGTCCAGGTCTTCAATGGCCTCGTTCAGGGCCAGCGCTTCCACGTAACTCTGTTTCTCGCCCGCTTTCGTGTGCACCGCCGGGTTCACGGCCGCCTGAATGAAGTTGCTAGTGTAGGACGCAGTCAGCGCCTTGCATGCGTCCACACGGGGCATGTCCTTGGCCCACAACGCGGAGCTGCCGATGCCTCGAATGCCGACATGGAGCCACTGCGCGTCATCGGATCCTGCTTCGCCCACTCGCAGTTTGGGGCTGGCACTTGGCTGGAAGGGGGAGCGCACGACAAAGTCCTCGGTGGCGGGGCCCGAGGCGCGTCCCGCGTGCAGACGCGCACACCGCAGCGTCGAGACGCGGATGCTACAGGGGACGTTGATGGCCCTCATCTTGTGTTAAGCAACTGAGGGAACCTAAGCGGGAGGCGAACTTAAGCGGGAGCTAAACTTAAGTGGGAGATAAACTTAAGCGGGAGGAAAACTTAAGCGAGAGGCGAACTTAAGTGGGATGCGATTTTTCGGTCAGATGGAGCGTTGAGGTCCAACTTCGGCCCGGGTATGTAGTTACCAATCCATCGCGACCAAGTTCACTACATCTGGTGCATCAGGGGGACGGACACGCCGAAGAAGAAGAAGAACAAACAGGAGATCAACCCGAGGGCGGCGGACTTCTACTTCTCGCGATTGCATTCGCCACGATCATCTGCGGAATTTGTTGTGAAAGAAAAATGAATATGGTTGCTGCTGTTCTTCCCGATCTACTGGAACGGAGAGCTAAAAACTGAGCTTGCCTCTATTGGACCAGATCAACCTTTACTTGTGTACCAGACCTTCTTGACGGCCATTGATGAGTGGGTTGCTGCCGGAGAAGACTGGATATCACCCGAGAATTATGTGATTTGATTAGTGCGATCTACACTGACTAATATGCCAGTTTTACGGCCAGGGAAATGCAGAGCAAGCGGTCAAGCAAGAACATTGGCAGCGTCAGTACATTGATTAGTACAATTTACGCCGACTAATATGCCAGTTTGCGGCCAGGGGAACTCAGAGGAAGCGATCACGCAATCACAGAAAGCTCCTTCGTTGAGCTTGCCATCATTCTCACTCTAATCCTATGCCGACAGGGCAAGTGGCTCTTACTGCGCTCTGCGTGGCTCTGGCATTGCTGCTCAGCAGGTATTCCATTCCATCATTTCCCTCTCCGCCACCAAACGAACAAGTTGAAACCAAGTTCCAGCAAGAAATGGTGGCTCCATCCAAGCACGCACTCGTCGTCGGTGCATCCTCCGGTATCGGTCTGGGTGTTGCAAAGAGCTTGCGCCAATTGTGGCCAAGTTGACGCTTTGTTCCAGATCGTACCCGTCGGAATTGATGGAGACGTWTAAGACGGMGAACCCGAACGTGGAGGTGGTTCACGAGAAGTTGGATGTGTCGTTGCTGCATGAAGTTCGCAAGTTCACGACGAAGCACGCAGAGACGCAGGTCGACTGGATCGTGATGAGTCCGGGCATCTTCAATATGAACGGCCGAACGGAGACTTCGGAGGGTCTGGATGTGAAATTGGCGACGCACTACTATGGGAGGTAGATTGTTATTGTCATGCTGCAGCTCCACTTGGTGTCGAGGGTACTCACTTTATCCTGCTGTTGTGGGCGTTTATAATGTGCGTAGGTTCATGCTGATTAACGACTTGTTGGCGGGATTGAACCGCCCTGGTGTTCGAGTTCTAAGCGTACTCGGTGGAGGCCAAGGTGGTGCCGTCGATGTTGACGATCTCGACCTCAACGAACTTACTCACCCAGACGCTGCATGCAAACCACGATGCAATACTCGTACGTTGGTGTCCGTAGGGTAAACTGTCATTATTTCGGATGTGAGGTGGTATTAACATTGCTTTGGTTGATGTGGTATAGTGACCTCATGGCTGAAGCTTTCGCTGACCGGGCTCCGAACGCTTCCTTCATACACGCATCACCTGGATTCGTAAGCACTGGAGTGGCCAACAACGCCCCATGGTACGTCCGCCTGCTTTTCAAGGGACTAGCAGCAGTGTTTGCTCGTACTCCGGAGACCTGTGCCGAGCACATGGTGTCGGCACTGCTCAACGACAACTTCGCAACCGGCTGGAAGTTGCTCGACCAAAACGCACAGGAGGTACCTGCAACGCAATACCAGACTGAGTATCTCAAAAATGCGGTCTGGAAGCACACTCTGAAGACTATCGACGGTATTCTAAAGCAGTAGAACAGGCAAATCGACCGTCTTCAAGATAAAGTCGTGTAGCTAGATTCAATCAAAAGCTAAAGCGATTCTCAGCCACTTCAAAGCTTCATGACATCGTCAATGGTTTTAAGCGTGTGCTTCCAGACGATGTCTTTGAGCTCGTCTGTGTGGTATTTGGTCTTAGTCGTCTCCTTTGCGTTTTGATTGAGTAGCTTCCAACCCTTTGCGTAGTCATCGTTCAAAAGCGCCGAAACCATGTATTTGCCGCACGTTTCAGGAGTACGAGCAAACACAGCAGCTAGCCCCGTGATCGGAATTCGCATATACCAGGGCAGTTGTTTGAACAAGCCAGTGTTTACAACCCCGGGGAACGCGTGCATGAAGGAGGCGTTGGGGGCGTGTTCAGAGAGAGCTTGAGTCATCAAGTCTCTGCGGCACAAATACAGAAGTCAGCTTTGCAAGAAGATAATATGACCAAAGTTAACGTACGAATATTGCGTCGTCGCGGCGGCGCAGCGTGTACCAGAGTACGTGTGCTTGAGGTCGAGATCGTTTACGTCAATTTTACCGCCCTCACCAGCAGACAGAATGTTGAGAACTCGGACACCGGGTCGGTTCAACTCCTTTAGCAAATCGTGCACCAACATAAACCTGTCCAAAGAAAGATTAACACAGGACTCCAACAAAGTTACGCAACCTCATCCGCGCAATAAACAATAAAGTGAAGCGTACTGTCCGTAATAATGCGTCGCCATTTTCACGTCCAGACCTCCGATGTCTCCGTTCGGCCATTCAGAGTCATGATTCCTGGACTCATCACGATCCAGTCGAACTGCGTCTCTGCGTGCCTTGCCGTGAACTTGCGAACTTCATGCAGCAACGACACATCCAGCTTCTCGTGAACCACCTCCACGTTCGGGTTCTCCGTCTTGATCGTCTCCATCAATTTCGACGGGTACGATCTGGAACAAAGCGTCAACTTGGCCACAATTGGCGCAAGCTCCTTTGCAACACCCAGACCGATACCGGAGATGCACCGACGACAAGTGCGTGCTTGGATGGAGCCACCATTTCTTGCTGGAACTTGGTTTCAACTTGTTCGTTTGGTGGTGGAGAGGGAAATGATGGAACGGAATACCCGCTGAGCAGCAATGCCTGAGCTACGCAGAGCACAGTAAGAACCGCGTTTCCTCCTCTCATCCTGAGCAAATAGTGCAATGTCTGCTTTACTATCCGATAGAATAGCAGGAGGAGCTAAAGCGCCGGTCAAGTAATTCTAAAGCGGAATTACTTGACCCTCACCGTTGCCCTTTGCAATACGCCGTACAAGCAAGCCTTCCAGCAATTATGCGAGTTGCTGCTACACGCAAGGCAATGCAGCTTTTTAGCAAGATAGTTTCAATTACCGGTGTTGGTATTTCAATTGTGTGCTGCCGCAGCACTGCTGCTTATTTCTTTCGAGGATTGATGACGCGTGAGAGCAAGATGCACCCGATCGAAGTTGCATGTGGACCACCAGGTGAAGGAATGCTTGCACCACCACATGATGTGGTGGTGCAAGCATTCCTTCGGTGATGCAAACGAACCCTGCAACGAGCACGTTAGCGCTCTGGAAACTTCAACACCAGAGCCCAGGGCCGAGTACGAAGCGTTGTCGGAACACACGAAAATGATTCATGTATCTTGATCCCTAAGTAAACTCTATGTTCTTTAATGAATTGTGCTTAGCTGCAGAAGACTACGCTTGTCATACTCCGACCATGGAGCCACCTAGTTTTCAAGCACAACACGGTAACGAGCACGACCCTCACGCATGATCGTGATACCCTCGTTCACCTTGGCCATCGGCAGCTTCTGGATGATCGGACGAACGTTCTTCTCGGACGCGAGCTTCAGCATGTCCTCAATGTCCTCGATGCTGCCAATAAGGCTGCCCACCACACGGATACCGCGAGCCACAACAAACATCGGTAGGAACTTGATCTCGTCGTTCGGCAAACCGAGCATGATCAGCGTGCCACGCTTACGGAGAAGACCCAGGTACTGGTTGTACGGCATGCCCTTGGCATCCGCCGTCAGGATTAGCGTGTTCACTGAGTTGGCAGCCTTCTTCGCGTCCTCCGGGTCACTCAAGTTGTAGAACTCCTCAGCACCAAGGTCCAAGATCTGTTGACGCTTGTCGGCCGAGCGCGAGAACGCGACAGGCACGGCGCCCAGTGCACGGATGAACTGAATGGCCAGGTGACCAAGACCACCAATGCCAATGACACCAACGCGGTCACCAGCCTTAACGTTCTCGTGCTTCAGTGGCGAGAAGACGGTGGCACCGGCGCATAGCAACGGAGCGGCAACATCCGACGGGAGGTTGTCCGGGATCTTGAAAGCGAACGCGCTCGACACACGCACGTAGTCGGCATAGCCGCCGTACGCCATGGCACCGTCCTCGTACTTGGAGTTGTACGTCAGCACAGCGCGGTCGCAGTAAGACTCCACCTTGTCGGAGCAGTCCTGGCAAGGCTTGTCGGCGTCCTTGTTCTGGCATGCCCAGACCTGAGCACCTACACCGACGCGGTCACCCACGNCCATGTTGGTCACCTTGGCACCAGCAGCCGTCACCTCGCCGACGATTTCGTGGCCAACGACGACAGGGTACTGGGTCGGGCCCCAACCGCTGTCGAGCGTGTGGATGTCCGAGCCGCAGATACCGCAGTGCGAGATCTTGATCTCGACGTCCTCGTCGCCGAGCGGACGCGACGTGTACTGCCAGGGCTTGAGCTCGCCGGACTTCTCGTAGGCAGCGAAGGTGTTGACGGTGCGCGGAGCGGTGGCCATGGTTGCAGGAATGAAGAAGATGGATGAGAGTGCTCGGAGCGAAGTAAAATCGGGAATGATCAATTGCGTCAGCGCCACCCAGCGCAGAGCATCGAGGCACTGCGCTCTGCGGGAGGACGAACATCTTTCCCCGGCAGTGCTGCACAGTGTGCACACGTACGTCGTGACAGCAGTGCCAGGTGTGCCGTCCAGGCTATTGCACATTTTTGGCTGACCTGAGCATCACGCCCTGTACAGTTTGCGTGGGCTCCGCGTTTACATACTGTAATGTACTGTATAATAGCTCAGAGGACTCGCACAGAACACCTCGTTAGTGACGTCCACCAAGTTGCGTGGAAGACAGTCCCACGAGACAGGATATGTATTATATTCCTCGATGGATGGTCTCATATGTAGTGCTTCTATCGTGGTACTACCCCCATGAGCAGTAGCAGAATGTCGTCAATGCTTGCAGATTCTCACCTCAGGGAAGGTGCTGCTGCTGCTGTCTTGCCCGGGAAGTCCAGGTGGCCCGCCCGTCCGTCACAACCCGACTGCAGACCTGTTCACTTGAATGGGTGGCTCTGCGTACAGTAGACTGGTGCTTCGACTTGGCGATTAAAACTACAGTACCCCATGTCGCAGATTCGGTCTAAAAGAGGCAAAGTTTTTTAGATTTTAGGTATTGGTCTTTTACCTTAATTTTTACATAGGCGGACCAAGAGTCAAAGGTTTTGGCAAACGAGATTGGGACCGGTCGATTTTGGCTCACCATACGGTGGATTTATTGTAAATCCGGTACATAAAATCACAAGACGGCCTGGATTTATTTAAGACTCTCCCTACCCTC